>CM045931.1:7271457-7416457 GCA_025177825.1 Aechmea fasciata
CTTCTGGATGTTGTAGTCCGCTAGGGTTCTCCCGTCCTCGAGCTGCTTCCCCGCGAAGATGAGGCGCTGCTGATCCGGGGGGATCCCCTCCTTGTCCTGGATCTTCGCCTTCACGTTGTCGATCGTGTCCGAGGACTCCACCTCGAGGGTGATCGTCTTCCCCGTTAGGGTTTTCACGAAGATCTGCATCTTCGCTGCGCCGGCGCCGCCGAGGCCCCGAGCTCCGGCTAGGGTTAGGGTTAGGGTTCAGGGGTGGAAGTGACAGGAGAAGGAGACGGCTAGGGTTAGGGTTCGGATTTGTGAGCGGGGGAGGTATTTAAAGGAGCGAGCAACGGTGTGGTGTCTCGCGGAATAAATCTTCGGGTTAGGAACCGATTAATCTCAACCGTTCGTTTCCACGAAACGGTTGAGATGTAGTGTTGACTACTTCGTTATTGTAACACCCGCGAGACATTAGAACGCATCCTCTACTCCATTTTGCGTGCACCTGGTGTATGAGCATATCTCATAAGTCATAATATTCCAAATATATATCTATCTATCTATATATAGAGCTAGGCTCCTGTGCTTTTGAAAGTACGGAGGCCTCCGTGTTTGTAAGTTGTTTTCGATGATGGGACATCCGATTCGACGATCGATTTCGTTAAACTTGATCTACGCTACTAGAACTATCTAGAAACCAAATTTAATAATTTTTTGATTTTATTTGTCTAGTGAACGAGTAGTTTCAAAATAAACGGCCGAAAATGAAAATCTCATAAAAAACAGTGATAAAGGACTAAAATTTCAAATTGGAAGTATTGATCTTGCTATTAATGTTAAGTATAATTTTCTATTAAACTTTCATGTAATTTGGATACTTCTACACCGTGGAACTTAAAAACGTGTCACATCGGCCGTTAAAATAGTTATTTTTGAGACCCTGTGATCGCTTGGTAAATGATGTTAAAAAATTATGAAATTTGGTTTCTAGATAGTTCCAATAGGGTAGATTATTCCTAACGGAGCCGATCGTCGAATCGGATATCCTATCATTGAAAACAACTTACAAGTATAGAAGCATCTGTACTTTCGAAAGTACGGGAGACTTACTCTATAGATATATATATATATACAATACAATTTGTAATGTTAATTGGATGCTATGGATGAGGCATACAATTATGGTCTTTTAGATGTTACAAATTATATCTATATGATGATTTATTAGTAAAATTTGTAAAATATAGCATTGTTCAATATTGCGCAATTTGAGTTATGTAAAAGTCACTAGAATCCCCATAATTTTACTTTTAGATTTCAGAATCTCACTTAAAAAAAAAAAAAAAAAAAAACCTATATTTTTCGTATTGCAATTGATCACGAAATGATTAAAACACCGCTATCTGACAACTTAAAAGCGTTGGAGAAGAACAATTATACTTATCCTAGAAATTTTAAAATATATATATATATATATATATATCTTGTTTTCAAATCAAACATAGCTTAAAAGAAGAAATTAGCAAATCCATGTATAAAGGGGACTCCCATCCAAGCAGCAACCAAAACTATGATTAATAATAAGTAAACAAAAGGAAAAGATGTATACAACAAAATAATTCTAAACTAATGTGTGAAAAATCCACTGCATTATTAATTAATATAGTTAATGTAACACGACGAAACGCGAATGCGTACCGCGAAGTTAACATGGCCTAATGTAGGCTTGGGGGAAGAACTTAGAGAGAAATGATACTTTCACTTTTACAATCGCTGCGTACAATCCGAAGCACGGGATGTGTATCAATGCCAAGCTCATATACCTGCGAGTTGTCGTCGCCGACTATCAAGCTTTTGTTGATGTAAGGGAAAGGCTAAGACGAAAGGAACTGACGCTTACCACAGCGGCGCCCAAGGGGTCGAAAGCTCGAGGAAAGGATAGGGCCACCTGAAAAAGAGTCACTTAATCACCTCATATATCACATTGAAATGCATGGAACAAGTTATCTTAACTATATAATAATATGTGGTATAATTCCGCAATTAGTTCCGATGGTAATCTTTGTCGATTCATGTCTCTACAAAAGAGGCGTGTCGATTTGTAATTTGATTCCTCTTCTTTTTCTTACTTGTTTGTTTCAGAGTTATATATACGCAAGGGAAGACACAGAAAGCAACACCATTGTTTATGTAGTGTATGTTTTGCCTGATTGAGACTTCTGGAGAAGTGTTGTTTGAGTAAAGATATTGTAGGAGCAGTTGTAGCTAGTTCAGTTAAAACTTCCCAACAGTTGCCGGCTGCAGCAGAAGCAGAAGCAGAAGCTTCAAATTGGAGCTTTTGTCTTGGAGTGGAAGGTTATTTCAGCTTCCTGTCACAGGACAAGCTCCAGATTCTTGCCAAATGCCTATGCCTAGATAACGCTTACGGGAGTAGCAGAGCTGTTTAATAAGTTAGGGCAAACAAGCATGAAGGAACATAAAATACTCACCATGAAAAGCCGCAAGCATGGAGGACCCACTGAAAGGCAACATATATGCAGCTCCAGAGAACAAAATACGAAATGCGAAACCACGGAAATGGCTGCGAGAAAAAAAAAAGAAGAAGTTTCAACTCGCTGGCTCTAAATTAGCAAGGATCGAGG
Organism: Aechmea fasciata; assembly: GCA_025177825.1. NCBI lineage: Eukaryota > Viridiplantae > Streptophyta > Magnoliopsida > Poales > Bromeliaceae > Aechmea > Aechmea fasciata. The sequence goes on from CM045931.1 coordinate 7,274,082, forward strand.
AACAGCAGTACCGCTAGAATAAGAGCCACCTACCATGCTATTGAGGGCAGTGTCGAGGAGGAGGAACACAGCATTCACGCTGTGCATGCACCCCATCAACTGCCAATAGAAGTTCAGCACTCGTCAAGAGATAAGAAGAGATACGATCATGATAAAGATATCCGAGCATGACTATGACAAAAAAAACCTAGGAAAAATGCTTGTAAATTCAATCATAACTTGTTAGGGTGAAAGTAAAAACAAAAAGTCAATGGATCGTAAGTGCGTAGAAAACAATATGTTACACACACAGATCACGATAAAGATAAGTTTGAGAAGTTTGGCTAAATTAACGGACTAGTAGTGCATCACACAGAAAGTTTTGGGTAAAAACAAAGAAAAGAATCAATAATAGTCATATGCACAGCCCCAATTATATCAATTTTGTAGACACATACTTATGGTGACACTTCATCAAGAATCAGGGAAATATATTATTAAAAATTGGAATTAGCCAATACAAGAGTAGTATACGAGAGATTACAATAAGGAATTAAGGATAGAAGCGGATGGAAATGTGATCAAAGTTACAGACATTTTAATATTTCCAAAGAAAGAACTTCATAATTATAAGTTAGCACATGGATGTAAACTCGGAAGAAAACACCGAGCTTTAAGCATCGAACAAAAAGATTATTCAAGTAGATACCAACCAGGTCGAGGCTAAAATGTTCGACCGACAAAAATGGTACAAGTAGGCCCCAAAACACAATATCCGTCAACACAACGGCACCTGCACTCGTCTGTTCAAGAAAACGAATCAGCATTTGTTGTATCAATCGACGAAGGGTTTACAACATAAGTTGTATTAATCAACTAAAAGTTTACAACAAAATGGGTTATCGATCTTACACGAACTAAATATGAACAATATAAGAAAATCTAACGCTGACAGTAATCTATACTCTCTATAAAATCTAAAACTTAATCAAAATTGAAGAAAGACACTAATTGAAGAGCTATTTTTGTGATTTAACAATTTACATATCATGATAAAATAACCTGATAGGTGATTTGCATGATATTTTCCAAAATTCCAGCCTTTTGTTCTATATCTCCTTGCCGATAAGGGCTTCCAAAACTGATAGCTTTTCCATTTGAATTGGTTTCCGGATTCACGGTTGAATCTATGTTCTCTTCAACATCCCTTTTAAGAAGTCCTCTGTTTTCCACATCTGCAGTGAAATGCTTTGAATAACTCCAGCAGCCACGGGCAGACACAAAGGTGGCAATCTACACACAAGCGAGGGACTATCACGCTGACAAAAATAAAAAGTCCAACAGATGATATGAGTATGCATTTAACTTCTTCGAAGAAAGAGAAATTTGCAGAACTACAGGTGCATAAAGACCTTCCTGTGCTCAATAAAGAGGAAGAACTGCTCGCTCACATACCGTGCTCTTAAATAAAAGTTTTTCTTTGAGATTAAAAGGCAAATGTTAATCACAAATTTAGTCCTTGAAGATTGATCCGAACTTAGTTGCCTCCTCTGACTTCAATTTAAACAGTAGTTAGGTTTGTTTTCCAAACCAACAAGGTCCCATCAGTATATTGTAAAAAAAAAAAAAAAAAAATCCACCTCAGCCTCATAGCAGATGTCGCTAGCATAGCATTTTTCAACACTAGGTTACGTAAAGTCATAACTCATAACAAACTTTAGAGACCAAATTGTAAAATTTGAAACCCTGAGAGGTAAATAAACTCGGTGTCAAGTTTCAAAGACTAAATTTGTAACTAACCCAAAAGGCAAAAGTTTTACATAGGTAAGCAGGAGAAAACATGAATCATGCATATGCGAATGAACCGAGTGAACAGTATTGCTTTGTCGTACAAAGAGGGAGCAGCACGGACCAGAAAATAGATGATGACTAATGTAAAGGTCCACCTGCAGATAGTTTGTAGAGAGAGAATAGTTCAGATCACTTGCTCTTAACTGTAGATCGGATTGGTAACAATGTCACAACCTTTGAAACTCTGTAGCTATAAGCAATTACATAATACATCAGCATAAGAAGAGTTAGCTACATGAAAATTTTCCTTTTGACGAGAAAAGTTCTTGTTTCTGTAATTGTTTAACAATGCATTGTACCTTAAAATCACAAAAGGAAATTAGAAGGCACATTGCTAGGGCGTTCGCCACCAAAGCCGAGATGAATGAAGTACATAATAAAGAAGTGAAAAGACAATAACGGATTTTTGGAACTTACGTGAATGTGCTGTTTCAATAAAGCTACTTGAAGAAGCACTAAATACTGCTTCACCACAATCATTCCAATAGCTTCCGACTACAGCAAAAACCAAAAGCTTCTACTTTTTGGTCGACTACAAACTCGAAATGGTCCACGAACTCTAACAAACTAGCACCAACAACGAAGAATTAGAGAGATATGGAGTTCCATATAGTTGTTGTAAGTACAACCATCCAACGCTTTCCGAATAATATGAGGTCGCATATGTATCTTCATAGCAACCCTAAATTTGATATGAAGGGTGTGTTTCGATGTCCAAACAAGTTATCTGGTCATGACTATTCTACAGTAAAGCATTCCTCCTAAGAAAATAACTTGCTGGCCCATGTATACTACGCTGTCGTAGACATCTAATCATATCTCGCACAAATCGATACAATTGTTGTTGAAACAAAAGAAAAGAGACTTGCCAAACAACATGTTGATGCCTTTGAAGCATCATTCAAGCCATATACAATCATGATTTTTCAAAATAATAAATCCGATGCTACGATGTGACTTATCTGACTATGAGGTGCTATACACTATGATTTAATCACACTCCTCGTCTACAATTCCATCAAGTACCACACATCAGAAGAAGCAGAGGAAGAAGAACCCTAATTACATCCGAAGATCATAACAATGGTGAATCGGGGGATGGGGATCTGAGCATCTTACTGCGTGTAGAAGTAGAAGGCGAAGGCGCCGTCGAGGAGCAACCAACACAACACGAAGAGGGCGAGGAGCCATAGAGGGTTCATCCTCTTCCAACTCGGGATCCATAGATCGCGGGGTTTGAGGGGGTCGAACCTAACCCTAGAAATCGCGGCCGCCGAAGCCGCGGCGGGGGCCGCGAGGATCACGAAGCAGATCGGGACCTCCCACCGCGCCGCCCAGATGCGGAGCTCCGCCGTCCATGGCGGCCTCCGGCGCACGCCGGAACCCTAGTTTCTCTCGCCGGAGACGGAGACGAGGAGTTTGCTATGCGTACTTTATAATGTACCCAGCTAACATTTTTACGTGCTATTTGACTTTTATTTTTTTATTAAAATAAAAAAAATTACAAAACTTATTTAAACTGTGGATTTTTTTTGAATCCAATGTCCAATTTTTTTGCATTTTTAACTTTACTATTTAATTTTTAATTTATTTGATTCGTGTCGTATTACCGTATTTTGACTTTAAAATTTAAACTATTTATTTATTGTTTTAATTCATTTATAATTACGGTAATTCTATAAAATATACTAACTAAATATATGGGATCAGAGTATCATCGACCCTATAGGGTACCGGTAACCTTCTCGTACAGTTCTAACTACAAATGGTTGAATTTAGATTTTGTATACAGTTACAACTACAGTGCAAACTACAGGCAAGTGAGTCCGCGTACTCAGTGTAGTAGAACATGATGCTCCATCCGTAGGTCCGAACGTCCCAGGCCAATGTCCCCGCCATCGCGGAGGCACGAACCCCGAGGAGCCACCGCCGCATCGCCTTCTCCATTCCTGCCGATCGATCATCCGCCGTCGCCGCCGACAGTGGCACCAACATGCTCTCACCGATTTTGCCTCGGCCGCCGAATTCGCGGCGCGCAACGGCCCACAGGGCGGCGGCGATGGCGACGACGACGGCGGCGAAGCAGGGGAGGTTGTATAGGAGGAGGAGAGCTTCCATTGAAGCCAAAAAAACCACACACACACACACACACACTCTCTCTCTCTCTCTCTCTCTCTCTCTCTACCTCTCTTTCATATGTGTTCAAAAAGGACCAGAGAATGAGTGATGATGTGATGATAATAATAATAATATGGTTGATTATTGAAACTCATAGTCATTTTTAGCAGTAAATTGTTGCGTGGACCGGGTCTATAGATTTTTAAAAAAATGTACAGAATTTATCTGGCCTACAGACCATTTTGAATTTACTGTCCGACCTTTCAATTTGTTAGATTTTGAGTCGGTCAGCGACACCTCTGCTTTAAAACTTATTCTAATTACTTTAGTAAATTTTTTACTGCGAAAATTGCATGAAATATACTGCTGGCGTAGTCAAATTCAAAGTCAAAGTGTTATTGACCGACTCGAATCAAGTAAATTGAAAGAATAAGTAAAAAAATCAAAATTTTGAAAAGTTCCATGCACTTTTATCTTGAATTTATTTAGTAATTATCGCCATCGAGTTATATAAATATAGAGCTGATATAATAGTAACGTGATTGATGAATTGCTGATAATGAAGATGCCGTATCACTTTTACATCAATAATGCGTTAAAATTTAGTCGACTAAATTAGATCGTGGGATTTAACTATAATATTTCAGAAAGTTCGAGTTCAAAGTTAAAATCAATTAAAATTTGAAAAATTAAAATATAAATTCTCTCGTAGTTTGAGAAATTTTAAAAGTGTGATTTATACCATATTTAAATTTTAAGATCTGTAGTTTTGAGCTTTATTTTATTTGAATTTAGGTGGTCTATAGACCGCGGTCCATGCAGTAATTTCGGTTGGTTTTGTAGTCTTGTGGTCTTGTGGATCACGTGGGGATATTTTTGGTTCAGGTTTAGAGAAAAAGAGCCTTACATATTGTTAAAAAAAAATATAATAAAAAATTATTTCTTTAAAAAAAAATAATATTATGCTGCTGTATAATTTGATGGCCATACTATATTTAAATTTTAAGATCTGTAGTTTTGAGCTTTATTTTATCTGAATTTAGGTGGTCTATAGACCGCGGTCCATGCAGTAATTTCGGTCTTTAGCAGGCTTGTTGTTGAGACCGTACGTTGGTTTTGTAGTCTTGTGGTCTTGTGGATCACGTGGGGATATTTTTGGTTCAGCTTTATAGAGAAAAAGAGCGTTACATATTGTTAAAAAAAATATAATAAAAAATTATTTCTTTAAAAAAAAATAATATTATGCTGTGTATAATTTGATGGCCATGTAATATGTGTTTTTTTTTTTTTTTTTTGCAAATAGCCCTCTAACAAAAATTTATTTTATAATTAATCCTATGTAAAATTTATTTAGAAAAATGGCCCTTTTATTCTTAGCATCGCAGCGCAGCGCGGGCGGGCGAATATTTGTATTGGACACGGTAAATTATTCACCGTATCCAATACTAATACATCCGGAATATTTGATTGGACTCGGTGAATTATTCACCGTGTCTAATACAACTAAGTCCGGGATATTTGTATTGGACACGGTAAATCATTCACTTTGTCCAATACAAATACCCTGGACTTAGCTATATTTTGACTAAGTCCGGGGTCCAAGTATTTGTAGGTCTTACGTGTATTGGACACGGTGGACACGGTGAACATGGTGAATGGTTCACCGTGTTCAACTTAAACACCTGGCCCCGCCTCGCCCGCGTGGCGCTAACGTGGCGCTTGGGTGGCGGGGGTAGGGCTATTTTTGCAAATAAATTTTACACAGAACTAATTGTAAAATAAAATTTTGTTAGGGAACTATTTGCAAAAAAAAGCCCGATATGTGCAATTTTGGTGACAAATGGAATATATAGAGTTGGACTGGACTACTATTAGTAGCAAAATTCTATTGTTGCTACCAGTTTTTTAGCCTTTGGATCAACTCTTTTCATTATTTCTAACAATTAGATTAAATACTATAACCCAATAGGGACCACTCAACCCTAGGGGGACCATTCAATTCTAACCGACTAATATCATCATAACCCTATAATTTTTTATCCAATGGTTAAAAACTTGATAGCAAAAAGAGGATTTTACTATTGATAGTATTCCAGCCTAATTCTAGATAATTTTAAATCACAGGATACTAAATTGAGAAAGTGCGAAAGCACATGGTACTAAAGTGAGAAAGTACGAAACCACGGGGTACTAACATGATACACTTTAAACCACAGGGTACTAAAGTGAGAAAGTGCGAAACCACATGGTACTAACTTGATACACTTTGGCTTCGTTTGGTATTGCGGGGAGACTGCGTTACGTGCGGTGAGAAAGTACGTTAGGAAAATACCTCGTTTGTTTCCGTACGTAATATTGCGTTCCGCATATCGCGATGAGTCGGTTACGATATATTTTCTGCGTTCCCACCGGAGAACGCAGAAGCATATCCCTATATACTTTTTCTACAACTCCATTTTATCTAATAACGTTAGATAGATCTCAATACCAAACTAAGCCTTTAAACAACATGGTACTAAAGTGAGAAAAAGTGAAACCACAAGGGGGTATTTGAAGTTTTCCCTAATAATAATGGTCTATATTTGTAACAATGCAAAATTAGTGGACTTTTTATGGAAATTGTCATTAAAAGCTTTCCTTTCGACCTCTTTCCAAATTGGGAAAATTTTTTAGGGTTTTGTCGCCCCCGGAGTCTTTGTTTAGGGTTTCTCTCCTCTTCTCTCCTCTCGTCTCCGCCCCTTTCCTTCGATCCCCTTCGTCCTCTCGACCTCTCCCCTCCGCCAAAACCCTAGCGCTCTCGATCGTGGGGGGTGGGGTGGGGGTGCGGCCATGAAGCTCGCGGGGCTCAGATCGGTGGAGAACGCCCACGACGAGTCGATCTGGGCGGCGGCGTGGGTCCCCGCCACCGACTCCCGCCCCGCGCTCCTCCTCACCGGCTCCCTCGACGAGACCGTGCGGCTCTGGCGCCCCGACGAGCTCGCCGCGGCGGCGCCGCCCTCGCGCGGCCACGCCCTCGGCGTCGTCGCCGCCGCCGCCCACCCCTCCGGCTCCCTCGCCGCCGCCGCCTCCCTCGACAGCTCCGTCCGCGTCTTCGACGTCGACTCCAACGCCTCCGTCGCCTCCCTCGACGCCCCCCCCTCCGAGGCCTGGGGCTTGCAGTTCGACCCCAAGGTAACGCCACCTTTCGGTAGATCTCCGTTTCTTTGGATTACAATGATGATGCTTTGATCTACTGAGTAGGAAAACCCATTATGTATTAGATTTAGCAGTTAATTACTAGTAGAGTTGTAGTTTTTTGGCGAAAACAATAGATAATATGCAGTTTTCCGACCCCAAAATGTGGTCTTTCGAGTCTCTCTCTCTCTCCATTTCTTCTGATTACGATTTGGTTGCGATTGAATAGGAAAAGAATGAGAGAAAGAAATAGAAACAATGATTTTGTAACATAGTTATATTTAGAGTTGTAGTTTGCGTGTTGTCTTAACTGAGTTTTCAATATTTTAGAAAAAGGGCTATGGCAATGGCATTTGGTGGCAAAAGCAATCTTTTTGTAGTTAATTTCGGACATTCGAACGTAGCAAATCCCACATGGAATAGCAAATCCCACATGTAATCTTCTTGTAGCTAGCTCCAACACCTTATTTGGAAGTGGTATATGCCGTGATGTCAAGGTGCGACAACTTCGTATGCGAATGCTTATGCACAAACTGAAAGCTGAAAGCTGTGATTGCTGAAAGCTGTGGTATATGCGCTACTATTCGGAATACACAAACGGAAAGCTGCTATTCTCTATGCTACTGTCTCACATGCCTTAGAAATAGTACTTGATGCACTACTTAGAAGCTGTGATCTGTAAATTTGTCCCTCTAAGCCATCGCCAAAATTAGTTCTTAGATTTCTAATTCAGTATTGCGGACCTTAGTAAGTGTTGCTACTTTAATAAAATCTAGTTTTACGCTGGTTATCGCTGTTTGTGTTACTAAAGTTATTGCCGGCTTAATGCTCTTCGTTCATGTAAGCACATTTATCCATTACTTGCAAGATCGTTATGCTCTTCTTTTCTTTCAAAAAATAAGTTTGGCGCTTATATATTGCCCACTTAGATACTCATTTAACCTGTTTCTGAATCGGAACACTATGCGCCTAAATTTATCTTGCACAAGCATACCATGCAGAGAACAATCTACTAGTGGAATTATGCTAGCTATATATGACATTTTAGTAGTTTAGTAGTGTATGCAATTCTCTTTCCTGCCAAAAGCAGTACTTTTTGTACTCTCTTTTGATATAGATTTTGCATTTTAGTGTATATAACTTTTCGTCATTTGTATTTGTATTTGATCGTCTTACGTACTATAAAAAAATTGTGATCGGAAGTACGAGTTTTTTCCCCTGCAACTAAACAGTTGAATGAAATAAGCAATTAGTGAGAAATCTTAACATACATTACGTCCTGCAGGGCACTGTTCTTGCCGTAGCCGGCGGTGGGAGCGCCAGCGTGAAGCTGTGGGACACCTCTACGTGGCAGCTGATCGCCACCCTCGCCGTTCCTCGCCCGGATCGCGCGCGCCCCGACCGAACAGGCAGCGGCAAGTTCGTCCTCTCCGTGGCGTGGAGCCCTGACGGCCGGCGTCTCGCCTGCGGCTCGATGGACGGCACGGTCGCCGTGTTCGACGTGGCCCGTGCGAAATTCCTCCACCACCTCGAGGGCCACCACATGCCGGTCCGCTCCCTCGTCTACTCCCCTATCGACGCCCGGGTGCTTTTCACAGCTTGCGACGACACTCACGTTCACATGTACGACGCCGAGGGGAAGAGCTTGGTGGGGGCAATGTCGGGGCACGCGAGCTGGGTGCTGAGTGTGGATGCTAGCCCTGACGGCGCCGCGATCGCGACGGGGTCAAGCGATCGGACAGTCAGGCTCTGGGACCTCAGTACGAGGACTGCGGTGCAGACGATGACGAACCACACGGACCAGGTGTGGGCCGTGGCTTTTCGCCCGCCGGGTGGCACAGGGGTGCGGGCCGGGCGGCTCGCGAGCGTGTCGGACGACAAGAGCATCTCGTTGTACGATTACTCGTAGCACCGGGCGAGGGGCGAGGAGCGAGGAGAGAGGAGAGGATACATAACCTTTGTTACTTTCTTTTTGATTGGGTTGGACGAAAACTAACATCATTAAACATTGAGAAGCAGAGACTTTGGTTTCTGCATGTGTACCATGGTGTTGCAGTTCAGTTCCTGTGTGATTTTGCCCTTAACCTGAATCAATTTAAGTAATTCGGAAACTACTAGTTTTTAATCTCCTCAGATTGCGTGCTCGTGAAAGTATTTGGCAACATGAATTCCTTTCTTTTTCGTATTTTCAAAAGAAAATATGAGATATTTATTTATGCTTGATTTTGCAACTCTCTACTCTTATATACCTGATGTAAGTTACAGTGTTACTAAACAACTGAATTGTGTGTGTGTGTGTGTGTGTGTGTGCAGATCATTTTCCTTTCTTATATGTTTTGAGTTTTCAAATGAGTTTCTGGAGTAAAGTAAAGTTTTTGGTTTACATTTTAGCTGTTGTAACTTACATGAAGGTTTTGTAAATTTTGACCTGATTTTTCTTCAACTGAGGTTGTGGATTTAAGTATATTTTTATGAATTTGAGTATATTTTAACTGGTTTAATTTTTTTTATTATTTTTTCCCCCCTTTCTTTCCACTTCTCTGATTAAATATTGAACTCTTGGGTAAAAGTTTCTTTTTTCATAAATATGAAATTGTTTCAAAATTTTTTATGAATAATTTTTCATCAAATTTTTTATTATTTTTTCCCCCCTTTCTTTCCACTTCTCTGATTAAATATTGAACTCTTGGGTAAAAGTTTCTTTTTTCATAAATATGAAATTGTTTCAACAATTCATGAATAGTTTTTCATCAAATTTTTTTCAAAAAATGTTTTGTAAAATTTAAAACGCTAGAAGAAGGGCTTGAACCTTCGACCTTGTGGTTAACAGCCACACGCTCTAACCAACTGAGCTACTCCAGCTATTTACAAATTTTCTTTTTATACGATTTATAACAATTAATAACCCTCTTTGCTTACCGTCCGCCACCGCCAGTCGTGAGCACGTGCACTCGGATCCGCACCGTGCCGTGTCGCAGCAGAAACTGATCGCTATCAGCGCGTTAATCTCATACTGGAACGAATTCATCCAGTACATCCATTTGCAGAACCTGATGTCGGAGAAAACGACCACCATGCCTGGCGCAGACACCCACATTTACGTCACGACGCTGGAAAGTGATTGCCGAGAAGTCTCGTACATGGAGGGATAATCTCGCTTTTAGGACAGTACTCTACACGTCTTGATCCATATGCCTTTTTTCTATAGTATTTATCATTTAATTTTCACTCTAAACTTTCAAAAACTCGAATTGAATTTCCAAATTATTTTAAAATGAAAAGTTTACTAAAAAATTAGAAAGATTTTCCAACAGTAGCTGGTGCTTAGAATGTCACCACCCTTCCGAAGTAAGTCACACAAAGAGTGAACATGAAGAGTGTAGACCAATATAGTAAGAAATTAGTAGCATTTTGCGTCGCGATCGCCGCTATGCCATTGCCGATGCCTACGAACGCGAGCATCGCGATCATCAAGTAGGGGGATTTCCCCGGCGACCCATAAAGCCGGATAGACGGTTGGTAGGTATGCTTACTACCAAAAGTTTCATAGTTGAAAGTGGTGGCCTCAAACTTTTAGAAATCAAATTTTATAATTTTTTGACATTATTTACCTTACGATCAAAAGATCTCAAAATTGACAATTTTTATCGGCCAGTATGAAATACTTGTTAGTTTAATGGTGTAAAAGAATCGGAATCGTCTGAATTTTTGATAGAAAATTTTATTCACTACATAGATAAAGATCAATATCTTAAATTGAAGGAGCTGATCATCTATTTTTAAGATGTTGTTCAATTTTGACCATTCATTTTATACCAGCTTGATGGGCTTTATTATGATTTCTAAAAACTATAAAATTTATTTTTTAAGATGTTTTGAATACTCTAAATTATAATTAACGGAGTGGATCGTCGATTCGAAAGCTCCATCGAAAATAACTTACCAGTACGAATGACTTTATACTCATAAGGGCGTGTTTGGTTCGAGTTATCCTGGCAGGATTACGGCTAATCCTGCCAGGATTGCTGTGTTTGGTTCATCCGCTATGTAATCTACTCGTTAATGTAGCATTACAAATCGAGCAGGATTACACCAAAAATATTAACGGGAGGGAGGTCGTGTATCTTGTATTACTTAAATCTGGTAATACTACTTATTATGTAAAATGACAATTTTACCCTTCAACAACCCGAAACCCAATTAACTATTTTCATATCTCTCTCTCTCTCATTCTCCCTTTTCTCTCGAACGCCTCTTTCTCTCACTCTCTCTTTTGCACGCCTCTCTCTCTTTCTATCTCTTTCTCTCTCGCATGAACACCTATCATCTTCTATTGTATCGTCCTCCCGCATAATCATCACGATCTCCTTCCCTCTATTCGCCATTCCGCATATATATTTAATTATTTTTTCTCTCTTGCTACCGACACATTATTTTCGAACCGAAATTAGATCGATTTGAAGTTTTTTTTTTCATGTTAGGTCATTTTATTTTATTATTTATTAATATAATTAATTTACTAGTGCAAATTATATTTTTATAAAAAATAATATTTAAATAACCACAACAAGGATAATTTTAAAAAAACAACACTTTTATATCAAGATTACTAAATTTTATAAACTGAACCAAACATAGTAACGTTATAAACACTGCAATCCAGTATTATATTACTGTATTAAACCAAACGCGCTAATGTAGCATCAGTAGTAATCTCACGTCGAAATCCAAGATACCTGGATATATCGAGATACTCTATAATATTACATAACTCGAACCAAACGCGCCCTAAAAGTATAGTAGATCTGCTCTCTCTATATATATTTTCCCTTTTTTTTTAATTTTACAATGAAAGTGAATAACATAAGATCATAACAAGCACCTCATTAATTGGAAACAAGCACAAGCAAAAGAAAAAGAAGAAAAAAAAAGAAAGAAACAAGTTTATATTTAGTAACTATGTTTTTTTTTCTTGCAATAGTTCTTATATATATCAAGCAGTTCAGGGAACAACAAAACCACTCATTTTCTTCTTAGCAACACTTATAACATCTCTTCTACTACTCCTTTTTCTCATTTCTCAACATAAATTAAACTATCATTCATTCATTCATACCAAGAACATGTACTTTGCTAACTAAAAGTCATCTTAAAAAACATTCATATTCAGTCATGCAGTGCTGCAGAAGAAACCAAACTCAGTTCTGGGATTTGAGTACTCTGCAGTGAGAATTTTGTTGGCAACTGCAGAATTTGCTGCCTCAGTGTAGTGCACTCCATCCCAGCTTATGTACTTGGCGCCGTCGTCGCAAACCTCGCACGCCGGATTCAGGCATGTTACACTTCTGTTGTAGTTGTACGGCGGCCCCCCGTAGCCGCAACACGCCGTTAACGGCTTATCGAAACCTACGGAAGAGCGAAGCAGAGAAAAAAAAATATCGTCGTCAGCGTCGAGTTTTTTAAGTTTTTCATCGGCATTTCCGGTGAATTATACTGTCGAAAACAATAGTGAGTATGTTATGTCGAACTTCTAAATAAATTCTAGCGCTAAATTGGCTGCATCGATCATTAATTCTTTCTCACATGATAACAACTGCTGATCAAATTGATGTGACTTACCATAGCTGGTATAGTTCGCGATGAGATCATACTTGATAGCAAAGATGTCGGTATAGACGATCGTCGAATTCCTCAACTCCGATCGCATTTCGTCGCAGATTGTGCTCAGTTGCGAATTGAATTCCCCGGCGACGTTATTGGCGGTTTTGAGACACCCGTAGGGGTCGAGATCGCTGTCGTCTTTGCGCGGCGCAGCGAGCTTCTCCGGTAAGCACCCCAGGGGCCCAGTGTTGTGTATCCAAAAGTTCCTCGCGCCGGAGTTGTACAAGGTCTACATTTTGAAGGAGAAATATATATATTACTTGTACAGCGAAAGTTCGTAGAATTAGACGAGTTTCGCGATCGAACTACCGTGACGGCGGATCTTATTTCGCCGACGACGGGGGGAATTCTCGCGATCATTTGGTCGTAGGGCAGTTTCGAGCCTACGATGCCCGTGAGGTCGTTCTGGCCGATGTCAATCGAGTAGAGTGCTCTTCCGAAACCGTCCTCGTCGACCGCGGCTCCAAAACCTGTTGCATCGATCGACGAATTCGGTTAAACGGTACAGTCGACTTGAATTTTCATTCTGTACGTGCCAGATCATGAACTAGTAGTAACTGCATTCAGTCTCTCTCGAAGAAGTCCCGAATCCGTATGTATACCTTGCGCGGAAAGCTCGAGAGATCGCGATCGGAAGTGGAGGAACTGCTGAACCTGGATCCGGAGCGCGAAGGGGACGTTGTTCGGCAGAGTCGTCGATCCGGCGACGGCGAAGTTGGCTCCATTGCTGAAGTCTGAGCCCAGTGCTTCCAGGTATGGGCTCAGATATCTTGTGGGCAGGCTCTCGCCTGATCATTTCAAACATTGTGAGAGTAGATGAAAGTAAAATCTGGACAGTAAACACTATATCCTCGGACCAGGGCCAAATTACAAAAAATTGAAAATTGCATTAATTTCAAAGTGTAGTACACAGTCTCAATTTGAAATGATCATTAAATTGAGAGGATCGAAAGTACAAAATAAAATACTATTGTAATTTACTTTCGAAGTAGTTGTGTATGAGAGAGAGAGAGAGAGAGAGAGAGAGAGAGAGAGAAAGTGTGTGTTTTTATTTTGAAGTTTTTTTTTTTTACAAACAAGCCCTAGAAAATTTATGGGAAAACTTTAAAAACACTCCTTGTGGTTTCAATTTTTTTCATTTTAGTATTCTGTGGTTTAAAGTGTATCAAGTCAGTACCCTGTGGTTTCTCACTTTATCACTTTAGTATCCTGTGGTTTAAAGTGTATCAAGTTAGTACCCTATGGTTTTGAACTTTATTACTTTAGTACACTGTGGTTTCATACGTTATCACTTTAGTACCCTGTAGTTTAAAAAACTACAGGGTACTAACTTGATACAAAATTAAAACCACAGAGTACTAAAGTGATAAAGTGCAAAACCACAGGATACTAATTTGATACACTTTAAACCACAGGGTACTAAAGTGATAAAGTGAGAAATCACAGGGTACTAACTTGATATATTATAAACCACATGGTACTGAAGTGAAAAAAAAATTGAAACCACAAGGAGTGTTTTTAAAGTTTTCTCCAAAATTTATATTTGTAGGAACGGTCCTCTTCTTGTCACGAGAGCGTCGGTGTTCTCTTTATCTTAGCAACGCATAGACCGAGTCAAATCGAATATGAATAATAATAATTCATATCACGGTAAATGAATTACTCAGTGTTCTCTTTACCTTAGCAACGCATGGACCGAGTCAAATCGGATATGAATAATCATAATTTTATGCTACGGTAAATGAATTACTATATTCAACTTATAGATCTGTCACGATGCTCGCACGGAAATTAAGGAGAGGGTCGTATCTACAAATACTACCGTACGTCCTGCTGCATGTATTGAACTTACAGAGGAAGTCGACGACGAGGCGGCCGTCGCAGAGCCGGCCGGTGGGGCGGCGGAAGAAGGCGCGGCCGTCGGGGAGGGGGAAGCGGTATCCGAGCCCCGCCGCGACGCCGCCCGTGTCCGAGTTCGAGTCCCCGAAATTGAAATATACCGCCTCTTCCGCCCGACACCCTCCGCCACCGCCTTCTTCCGCCATCACCGCCACGGCCGCCGTCACGAACACGCAAATCGTCATCGTCGCTGCCGGCACATGTTTCATAATGCTGATCATGAATGAGTGCAGTGCAGTAGCATGCAGTAGTAGTAGTACTCTAACTACTCTCTCTCTCTCTCTCTCTCTCTCTCTCTCACTATGTCACGCGTGCATATATGCACTTGATAGTGTAGAGTGGAGGTGTTGTTGTTGTTGTTGTTGTTGTTGTTGCTATCATATATATATTTAAGGATTCATTGCATGTGCTGGAGCAGCTCAGAACGTGCTTGTGAGTTTTTAAGATGAACTTCAAGTATTATTTCTATATATAGTTTCGTGCTTTTTTATTTTAGTTTTCTGTAGTTTCAAATTTAGCACTTTAGTACTCTACGGTTTTAATTTTTTTTTTTTTTTTCTGTCAGCGCCTCCGTAAACTCTCTTTAAATCATATATAAAAAGCTTTCGATAGGCCTCATCTATATTTTATTGAATATTTACTTTAAAAATCAACGAGAGATCAACAACAGAAAGAGAAAAATAAAACTATAGGACATTAATTTAAGTGATATATTTTAAACTATTCTAGCTTCAACTTCAAGTATTGTTAGCATTTAGTATAGTTTAGATTTTTTTTTTTTTTTTTCGTAGTCCATTCAAATTTAAACGAGTTAGGCTTTGGTATCATGAAAATTACGTTACGTGCGGTGAGAAAATATATTAAAAAAATACTATATTTGTTTCCGTACATAATATTATATTTGCGTTCTGTATATCTCGATAAGTCGGTTACGCTATATTTTTTACGGTTACACCGGAGAACGCAGAAGCATATCTCTATATGCTTTTTTCACAACTCCATTTTATCTTATAGTGTTAGATAAGCCTGAATACCAAACTAAATCTTAACAGGACACGTTGTTAATAGTGTTGTATGGATCTTGAAGTAATTCTATGGCTAAAAATTCACTAGCACAAATACTTCTGTGATTTTAAATTTATTCAAAATTTTTAATTTTTTTTTGAAATTATCATAATTAATATTCTTCATGAATAAATAAAATATTTTTTTGAAGTTTTGGAGGGTATGTTATAAATAGTAGTTTAATGATGTAAATAATAACTTAATAACTTTAAGAATAAATTTTTTACTTTTAGATAAATATCATTTGAGATAAAAATTTAAATAAAAAAATAAAATTTATAATTTCAAAAAACTTTATGTAGGGAGGAGGCTTATTAAATTATCCCTATGTCTAGGGCCAAGAGAAAGGACACAAAAAGGAGATTGAGGAGATGCTACTTCCCGTGACATTCAATAATAAAACCAAAAAAAAAAAAACAAATTAGGATTCAAATTCAAAACCCTAAATTTTACTATTATTAGCTTTTTTTTTTTTTTATTTTACAAAAAGACAAAAGGATATTACAAAAAGACAAAAAAAAAAAAAACAACGCTTTGATTTATCTTTTTAAATTTATATAGTATATATTATTTTATGTAATTTTTGTAATTATAAATTTATCAAATTAACTAATTAGCTTAAATATTGAATTTAAATTATTTACTTTAAAATCAACTAAAGATCAACAACAGAAATAAAAAATAAAACTATAGGCCGTAATAATTTAATTTTTTTCTAGATAAATATTTTAATCGATACTTTCAATACTAGTGAGAAAGGAAAATTTGTATTATACGACATCGCGGTATCGGTTTGCGCCTTTCCGAGGACATTTTGGGGTCCCCCTAGCAAAAACTAAGTCTCACATGCACCCACTTATTATTAGGAGATTGAGGAGATGCTACTTCGTGACAATTTTAATAATATAATCATCGTGACTTAAACTTTCTCGTAATATCGTAAGTAGGGTCTGTTTATTTCACTGAAAGTGGAGAAGAGCAGAGTAATTTTCAACAATTTCTATAAAAAAACAAAATTTACTATTATACTTTTGTTATTTACTATATCCTAGTATATGGAATTTATTTTTTTTTAGTGACAGTGATAAAAATGGAATATCTGAAGTTTTAAATTTATTAAATTTTTTATCAAATAAATAGTGGTGGGGAAATAGGTTTTTTTTTTTTTTCCAACTTTGGTTTAAAAGTTATTTTTAACCTAAAAATTAGTTATGAGTATGTCAATAGGCTTTAGAGTTTGAAATTCGTTTAGAAAAATAAAATAATAATAATAAAAAAAATTAGCTGCTATAAAATTTTTTTTATTGAAATTTTTTAAGAAATACATTTGTACGGATAAAAATTTTATTTTACTTAACTTGAGCATTTTAACTAGAATAAAACAATAGACAAATATGAATATAACTGGACTTCTGAAGAGATAAAAATAAAAGTTGTATGCAATTAACCCATTAGCTTTTCATTAAACAAATAATAATTAAAATTAATTTGTATTTAGCTTTTAATTTAATTTAATTAATAATTATTTTTAATCTCAAAATGGGGGATGTGGAGGTTTGTAAACTTTGTTGTTGAACGTGCAAATTTGGGGCGGTGATGGGCCCCACATGTTTAGTTCAAAATATTTGTTTAATTTTAAAAATTTATATTTTGTTCATTTAAATTTTAAAAATATTGTCAGGATTTATGGTATTAATTGAGACGGTGATGGATTTGGGTCGGGTTTTCAAAAATCCGAACCCGAATCCGAAGTTAATACCCGAATCCGAAGTTAATACCCGATGGGTTTTAAAAATCCATACCCATATTCGGATCCGACCAAAAATCCGAAATCCGAATCCGAACCCGAAACCCAAACTCAAAATAATAAATTTTTTTACCATATTTTAAAATATATTATAGTAAAATCAAAATTTCGAAACACAATAAAATACAATCAAAATACATTCATGTTATATAAATAAACATAATTAAATATTTTACTATAATATTTTATATATTTTATATCTTACATAAATAAATAAATAATATATATTTTAAAATTATTAAATTTTTTATCAAATAAATAGTGGTGGGGAAATAGGTTTTTTTTTTTTTTCCAACTTTGGCCATAACCAAATTCATATCCATTTAGTTATGAGTATATCAATAGGCTTTAGAGTTTGAAATTAGTTTAGAAAATCCATATCCATTGACATCCCTAGGTGAAATGATCAAATTATTCTTACTTATTTTATAAATTTTTTAATATATTTATAAATTTAAAAAAATATTTTTAGCATAAGTTATAAAAAAGGCAGAGTGATAATAAAATCTCACGGAGGGGGCTAATAAATGCATAAACAAATATTTATAGAAATTTTTGATGATCAAAAAAAAAAAATATTTATAGAAATTTTTTTATATTTTAGCCATATGTTTAAATCGAACTACTATACTTGAACTGTATGAGATGACTCAACTGCAGCAATTGAACAGATTAATTTTAAATAAAAAGTAACCTTACCCTTCAAATTATCTTTTTTAAATAAAGTTTCTATAATGGTATACTTTGTATTTTTAATTGAGATGGTGAAACTAAATAAATTATTTATAGTTACATTATTTTCTAATATTTCCAATCAAATAAATTATATATATATATATATATATATATATATATATATATATATATATATATATATATATATATATATATATACAAATATTTATAGAAATTTTTGATGATCAAAAAAAAAATTTTATAGAATGTTTTTTAATATTTTAGCCATATGTTTAAATCGAACTACTATTAAATATGATCTAAGCCATTTAAACTACCTAGGAATCAAATTTCACGTATTTTCGATATTTTAAATAAAAAAAATGAATTACCCTTCAAATGAATACTCTTTAAAAAATGATGATAGAGTCTTGTAATCAAGATCAAGAGTATAGATCTTGTTTTAAATAGTTTAAAGAATTTTCTAACAAAATTCAATTGATTTGAGTTACATTATTTTCTAATATTTCCAATCAAATAAATTTTATATATATATATATATATATATATATATATATATATATATATATATATATATATATATATATATAGATAGATAGAGAGAGAGAGAGAGAGAGAAATTTGATTTCTAAACACTTCAAATGGTATAGATCATGTTCAACGGAGCTGATCGTCAATTTGAAAGCTCTATCACTGAAAACAAATCGGTAGTAAACTACTGCTTACTACCGATAGTATTCTAGTAAAACTCTCTCTCTCTCTCTCTCTCTCTATATATATATATAGAGTAGAGCTAGATTACTTTTAGAAGCACCAACCCTTTGGTGCTTCTAAGTTTTTAGCCATTAGATCTACTTCTTGATTACTAATACCCCTTGGCTCACACACTATTCCACCTACCACCACCTACCCCCACCTACCACCATCATCTCAACCTCACACCTCTCCATCCAAAGACTACAAACTCAAAAGCCCCAACCTCTTGTACTTTTGAAAGTATTCTACCTCAACTCTATATATATATATATATATATATATATATATATATATATATATATATATAGAGAGAGAGGGTTATATATATATTTGTGTACAAAATTAAGGAGAAATAATCTACTTATCGCTTGTGTTCGAGAAGAAACATAAAATATTAACAAAGTCAAAAAAGGCGAAAATCCAAAAAAAAAAAAAAAATAGAAAATAAAAAGCGGCGGCCTAACCCACAATATCTTGTCCTCTGCTATTTTAAAATCAAATAATTTGCCAGATATAGTCTTAGGTTTCGTTTGAAATTTCAGAGAAATTACACTACGTGTGATGAGAAAAGTACATTTAAAAAAATATCTTTGTTTGTTTTGCATAATATTACGTTAGTATATCGCGATGAGTCGATTACGATATATTTTCTACGATTAACAAATTATTGATGTAGAAAAAATATAAAACTATTATGATTAATTTATTATATATTACGAAGCTTTTTATTGAAATAATAATTCATCTTAAAGTGTAATTTACCCAAAGAGAGGTGGGTCCCACTTTGCCTGCCACTAGACTGGCGAATCAGAGGGCGACAGGTGTCACTTTGCCTCACCAAAATGCTTAATGTGGAAAATTTGTCATTAAGCACTTCTAATTGTAGTAAATTATATATAAAAAAAATACGCATTACTAAAATTAGGGAGGTAACTAGGCTTTTGTCTAATCAATTAAGCTTTTTAATTAATTGGTTATAATAACTTAGCTTGTAAATTTTTAATTATTATTTTAATTAAAGTGCATACATATATAGCACTATAAGATAAAAATGTTATTTTATTGTATAGCAAAAAAATTTACAACTTTTTTTTTACTGCGACGGATGTAATTAAAATATTAAGATATCAAAGTTTAATAAAATATTAACAGTAATTATAAATAATATTATTATTAACGAGTCAAACACGATCTGGCTCGCGAATAGTAAGCTAGATTATCAATCGGTGAAAAATCGAAAGAAAATTAGAAAACTAGAATCTTAATCGAGTAATTTAAATTCACAATATTGGTTTCTTTACATTTGGGTTGGCCTAAAATCCGAATAGTACAAATTTATATATACATTTAGTTATATGGAACAGAATACAAGCGACTTAGCCTCAGCTTATGTTCGGCTCGTTTATTAAACGAGTAATCGATCTCTAGCTCATATCGACTCGTATATATATATATATATATATATATATATATATATATATATATATATATATATATATATATATATATATATATATATATATATATATATATATATTCGATTTGTATCGAATCGAATATGAGCGAGTTGAGCCACCTTTCGCTTGTTTATTAAACGAGCGATCGGTTTCGAGCTCATATCGAGTCGATCACGAGCCGACTCACGAACAACGAGCTGTATTGTCCGTGCTAGTAACGGCCCGATAACTTTTTTTTGGATAATATTTAATATATCTTCTAAAATTATAAAAATATTTAATATACCCTTACCAAAGTGCCCTCATTAATTTTTGAAAATTCCTTTAAATATCTCCAAATCTTTGGGTTTGCTACTAAAAATTGGAGCTTAGAAAGGTATTTTAATAATGTTAAAAATAAGAGATAATTTTAAAAAACCCTTGTGGTTTCCTACTTTGTCACTTTAGTACCCTGTGGTTTAAAGTGTATTAATTTACTCTCCTGTGGTTTCGTTTTTCTCTTTTTATTATCAATTTTATTATTATTTTTTTTTTGAATTAGTGACAAAATTAAAATTAAAGGGTGCTAAAGTAGATATTCGATGAATCTATCTGAAGTTTTTTGTATATTAAGAAAAAAACCGCCGAAAAGATAAAAACAAAACCACACGGACAAATTGATATATTTTAAATCACAGGGTATCAAAGTGAGAATGTGCGAAACCACAGGGTTTTTTTTTTTTTTTTGAAGTTTTTCCTAAAAATAAATTTAAAAAATTTCAATAGTAGTAAAGGGTATTTTAATAATTTTAGAATAAATTTAAAAAATTTAAATAGTAGTCGGGTGAGTGCCAGGTCCATGACTTCATTTTTACGGGCTTAACAAATTTGGGCCGGGTTTGGGCTCCGAAAAACGAGTAGGCCCATACCCGACCCGTTATCAAAACCCGGACACGTGCTTTGCCACGTGTCACGCCCACATCAAGCATGAGTCACGTGACGGATACAAAAAAATATCGGGTCAAAAAAAGAACGACTCGAAGCTTCTCCCGACACGGGTTGTAGAAATGCAGCAATATCCCTCAAGTTTACGAAATTGTGAACTAGGCCCCTCAAAATTTTACTTTATTTTCTAATAAGGAATTTTAAAATATTTAACCAAATTGAACAAAATTTTCGAGTTGATTTTCCAAAATAAATTTGAAAATATTAGAAGTTTACGCGGAGTAAATGATAAAATTTAGTGTAAACTTCAAATACCATTCCTGTAATTTCGCACTCTCTCATTTTACAATTTTATAGGTTAAAATGCATTAATTTAGTATCTCGTGGTTTAATTTTTTTTTTTTTTTCGTTAAATTATATAAAAAACTTCAGATACTCCACTTAAGTTTATCGAATATAGTAACTTTTAGTTTTAATTTTGTCACTAATTTAACCAAAAAAAAATAGCAGAAGGAATAATAAATAAAAAATAGTGTACTAAATAAATACACGTTAATTCATAGGGTTAGAATGTGTGAAACTATAGAGATGGTATTTGAAGTTTTTTCTAAAATTTAGTAGGGCTATAAACGAGCCGAGCTGGGGTCGGCTCGTGTTCGGCTCGTTAACACGAGCTGGCTCATTAAAGTATCGAGTTGAAAAATTCGTCTCGTGTTCTCACGAGCTAGCTAACGAACAATAAATTAAAAAAAATTAGATTAAATATATTAAAAAAATAAATTTATAAAATCTTATTCATTAGACTTTAATCTAATAGCTAAAATTTTATATACAAATGAGTCTTTTCATAATTAAGCTCGCATTTATATTTTTATTTTGCTAAAAATTAAATAATAATAATATATATTATATATAATTATTTATTTATATATAAAAATATAAATTAAATAAATTATATAAATATAAAATATATGTATTCGAGCTGTTATCGAGCCGAACTCGAATAGCTCGTATTCGGCTCGTATTTCGAGCTTTAGGGACATGAACAGGCGAGGTAGCCTAAAATTTAGTATTCAGAGTGTTGTCTGTTTCAGATTATAGAATAGTTAAGGGGGTTTCATACATTTTTACCATCCTATATAATCAAAGTCTCTCTCTCTCTCTCAATCTCTCCCAAATTGTAGCAAAAGCGAACTCTCGCAAAACCTCTTCTCTCTCTCTCTCTCTCTCTCTCTCTCCGACATTTTTGGGCGTATTCAATTCGATTCCTCGTCGTCGGCGGCGGCGGAGATGGCGGTGGAGGCGGAGGCGGCGACGGCGGTGGCGGCGGCCGACCTCGCCCTCTCGGAGACCAACATCAAGTGGGACAGGTACTCGATCTTCTCTTTTTTTGAAAATAAATTTCCTGATTTTTTCCGTCTATTTTTGCCCATTTAATGGGGTTTTAATGGGGTTTTCGGGGATCATTTGATGGTTTTTGATCCCTTGGAGAGTTGAATTTGCTTAAAAATCGAATTTTGTGAACTGGGTTGGGTTGTTTGGGGGGCTCGGTGCGATTTGAGCTCTTGTGTTGGTGATAACTGTTGAATTAGGGCATCTTACGGGGTCATTTGGGATCATCTTGTGGTTTTTGTTCAATTGGAGAGTTGAATTTGCTCAATAATCCGATTTTGTTAAATGTGCTTTGGCTGTTTTGGCATTAAATGTGCTTTGAATTGTTAAATGTGTTAAATTTGCTCAATATAATCCGATTATTGAATTTGCTCAATAATCCGATTTTGTTAAATTTGCTCAATAATCCGATTTTATTAAATGTGCTTTGAATTGTTAAATGTGTTGGTGATATTGTGGATTTAGGGCATTTATTTTTGTAGATATTTAACCCTAGTATTAGGTTTTTGAATAAGTTTATGGAGAAGCGTTGATCGAGTATGTTATTGCGAGTACATAAAAATTGCTTATTTTGAAACCCCTGTTTTTGTGAAATGGAATGTTATTGGTTTAAGGCCTTTTTTTGCTACTTTATCATCAAATTTTTTCAGCTTGTAAGGCTTAGGTTGATGAACATGTCCAAATTGCTGCAGATGTAATAATAATTTGTTTAATAGTTGAACTGCTAATTAGATCTCGGTTGTGATGTGCTAATGCTCTATTTGGGGCTCCGACGAGATTGCGTTACGTGCTATGAGAAAGTACGACAATTACTCTGTTTGTTTTCTTACGTAATGTCACGTATGTGGTGCGATGAGTTAGTTACGGTATATTTTTTGTAGTCTGATCGAAAAATGGAGGATCATATATTAATTAATAGTTTTAGATGGCTCTCAATCCCAAACAAGTCCTAAGTAGTGCGAGTATGTAAAGGTCAAGCCCTAGATATGAACAAAAAGAATTTATGATACTTCATTTAAGGTAAATAGAGAAATGAAGGTCGTCAAGCACTTCTTAGTTTGTTACTTAGCTAGGTCGAAAATTATTGTTACGACGCATGCCTTCATTGAGTGTGAAGTTCAGTTCAGAAAGGTTTGTAGAAAGATTTGTAAAAAGAGAGGAGGAGATAAAGCTCATAAGCAATTTACGTGTTTTGGCTTTGAAGCCTATGTTTGTGGGTTGTATGAGTGCATGTTACGCATTACTAACTAAGTTACACCGTGATATCGTATGCTATTTCGAATGAATAGATCGTTGCTATCTAATTCCTGAAGAAACCCAACTTGGAAGGGAAGACTGCCATACTGAGGACCTAACTGATTTAGATTTATTTGGCTTCAAGACCAAATTGAAGGACCTAAATGAATTAGATTCTGTTTGGGTCGGAGACCAAAACCGCAGGATCCAACTGATTTAGACTTTGTTTCGCTGAATATGATGTAAGAACTTTCTGGTTTAGTTTAGTTCTTCAAATTTTTAATCAGGAAATTTTGTTTGGCAGAAAGTAATGAAATCACCAAAACAAAATCAACTTGACCCCTATCGAGAACCAGGGTAAATGCCTGTATAACTATTGTCGAACTACAATAAATACTCCTCCGACAAGTGTATTAAAAGAATCTGTATTTATGGCAGGTATCTCTGATATAAAATACAAATCTCTAAGCGATATAGTGATATAGTATTTTAATAATTAAGAGGGTGAAGATGGAAATTGCGCTTATTAGTACTAGTTTTGTTCAATTTGAAGGTGTTGAACTTCAAATTATTAATAAAATGTTATTATTTCTGGTTTTGGGTTTTTTTAGGTTGGACAAGCCGAGATTCCATGTCATCGGAGCGGTCCTCTTTACTGCCCAACAAAGCTTATTACATCCAACAGCTGTGGTGAAAACTAGAATGCAAGTTGACGGAGGTGGGCTCTCTCATATGAATGGCTTCTCAGTATTCAAAAAGATACTTAAACAAGATGGTGTACCTGGCATTTTCAGAGGTTTTGGTACCTCTGCTATCGGCGCCTTACCAGGGCGGGTATTGTCACTCACTGCGCTCGAAGTATCAAAAGATATAATGATGAAATACTCCGAAGGTTCGGATACGAATGAGGCGACACAAATTGCCGTGGCTAATGGAGTGGCCGGCTCGGTGTCAACTATATTTTCCTGCACATATTTTGTGCCCTTAGATGTGGTAAGCATGATGTTCTTTCTATCTCTTTTCGTATCTCGTTCAAATATTCATGAACCTTTCCAAAAGCAAGCAGTATGGTTCATTTATATTCTGGAGTCTGATAATGCAGTGAGAGCTTTATTGTTGAGTGTTTTAAAATAGCTTCCTGCTGTGGCAGAAGCAGAAACTTGCCAAAATGCCTGGCTGCTTCTCTGAGTAGAGTAAGTCGTTCTGAAACTAAGTCAGGTAGGCACTACATGTCTAATACTGGTCGATGATATTATACGAACTTCAAAAAAAAAAAACAAAAATTTACAGCATTAATAATTTTGTGTTTTGAAATATTTCGAACGTAGATTTGCCAGAGGTTAATGGTCCAAGGCCTACCGGGAATGACCAAATATAACGGCCCATTTGATGTTATCAACAAAGTGCTCAAGGTGGAGGGTTTTCGCGGTTTATATAGAGGCTTTGGATTAACAATATTGACCCAGTCACCTGCGTCGGCACTTTGGTGGGGCGCATACGGGGCCGCTCAGCACGCAATCTGGAGGTGCTTACACTTTTTATCGAAGTTGAAATTCGCAAAAAATGTGCTGCTTCTTTTACTTGTAGGAATGTTTGAGATGGTAAAAGATCAGCTCCTTATTTTCTTTTCCTATTTTTTGTTTTAATTTAGGAGCTTGGGGTATGGAAATGGAAACGAAAAGGAGGAGAAACCGTCTGAGTTAGAGCTAGTTACAGTTCAGGCGACTGCGGGGACGATTGCTGGCGCATGTTCGTCAATTCTCACTACTCCAATAGATACGATCAAAACACGACTGCAGGTGAACTAATCTAAATACTCATTCTCTAATCAAATGCTTTTGCTGCTACTCGCAAACATACTCTTTGAAATTCATGCATGGTGAATATTCATTCATCTGCGTAAAATCTAATCTCCTTTCGTCCCAAAATCACAGGTGATGGATAACTACGGCGCCGGGAGGCCGTCGGTCGTGAAAACGACGAAGCTGCTCTTGGAGGAAGATGGCTGGAGAGGCTTCTACCGAGGATTCGGACCGCGATTTCTGAACATGTCACTATGGGGAACATCGATGATTGTTACATATGAACTTATCAGTGAGACTCTTCACCAGAGCTGCTTTTTATCACTTATCTGCGTAAAATCTTGTTTTTCATGTCAACTTTGTCGGACTCCTGCAGAGCGGCTCTCCGTGAAGCGAGATTGAGTTCGATCCTGACGAATTTTTCGCAGCGTAGTCGTTCTCTGAAACTGCGCAATCTTGGACAGATGATATTCTTTGATCTGTTTTCCCTCTACCGTTTCTACTCCGCCTCACACGGATGAGGCCAGAAAAGCGAAGGGCATCTGCGGCGGCATTGTCAAAAGAAAGAGGATATCGAAAACTTACATCCAGTTCATGCTGAACATTGTAAATATGTGATGATCCCATCTTTAGCCATTTTCTGATCCTCAAATTTTTTTTTTTTGTTTTGTTTTGTTTTGGTTCTTATAGTTATGTAACAGTATAAGCTGTTCTGCAGTTTTCCTGATTTATGTAGACATTTAATTTAGGGCTTTTTTTTGCAAATAGCACCCTAACAAATTTTTTTTTTTACAATTGGCCCTGTATAAAATTTATTTGCAAAAATGGTTTTATCCCGGCCACGCAAGCGCCACGTCAGCGCCACACGGGCGGGGCGGAGCCAAGTGTTTAAGTTGAACACGGTGAACCATTCACTGTGTTTAGACACGGTGAATGATTCACCGTGTCCAATACACGTAAGACCCACAAAATGTTCCGGACTTGATCAAAATTTGGCTAAGTCCGGTGTATTTGTATTGGACACGGTGAATCACCGTGTCCATTACAAATATCCTGGCCCGGCCCGCGCTGACGTGGCGCTTGCGTGGCGGGGGTAGGACTATTTTTGCAAATAAATTTTACACAGGGCTATTTGTAAAAAAAATTTTTTGTTAGGGGACTATTTGCAAAAAAAAGCCCTTTAATTTAGGGTAAGTCGCGCTTTTCGTCCTCGAACCGTAAGGCGCGTGACGCTTTTCGGCCCCGAATCCGCTTTTGAAGTCGAATTTTTCAACAAATTTAAAAAATAAAAAATAAATTTTATGCGTATTATATTCGTATTCGTATCGAATTTTTGTCGAATTCGAATTAATTAACTATGCTATATATATATATATATATATATATATATATATATTTATATGGTGACAAATTCCATTTGGGAAGTTTATCGGGTATGTCATTTATTGGAGCTCGGAGCTGCTGATACGGACCCGACCCGTTTCCGTATTATTGTCGCGACCCTCCTCGTCCCTGTGTCTCGGATTCGGTGGGACCCGCAAATTAATTGCGATTACCCGAAAGCGAGTCTCTGCTCCTGGGCCCCACTAAAAAGTACAGCTAATTTATATCACTCCCCCACAACTACAACAAATAAAAAAAAAAAAAAAAACCAAACAAGGAGGTTAATTTCACTTTGGTCCCTGATATTTATTTTTTATTGAATTTTTTTTGGCATTTGGCCCTCTCATAATTTTTTTTTTTTATAGTCCCATAAATTTGTAATTGCAAAACTAGCCCTTATTTTCGCTACGCAAGCGTTATATAAATGTCGCGTCAGTGACCGCAGGGGGTTAAGTTGAATATAATGAATTATTCATCGTATTTGGGCGGGCCGAACAGTAGCTAACCCTGCAGTGCAAAAGAATTCAACATTTCAGCTTAAACACGGTGAATCATTCACCCGTGTCTAAATACGGTGAATGGTTCATCGTATTCAACTTATACCAGTCAGCCACCGACGTAGCGTGCGTGGCGGGGATAGGACTAGTTTTGAAATAATAGATTTCGTGGGTCTATTTATAAAAAAAAATTTGTGAGGAGGCTAAATGCAAAAAAAAAAACTCTTTTCTATTAAAAATATTTGATTCATTATTGAAATGGAAATCAGAATAAAAATTTAAAACTTTTGAGAGATGATTTTAATTAAGAGAGAGAAAAGTGATGAAGAGATAGGAGGTAAGTGTTAATAAAAGAGAATTTTGAATAGTTTACTTTGAAATGGATCAATCCAGAATTCAAAGCAGGATTGGATCATAAATATATTTAACCATTCTCATTCCAGAGTCGAATGAGAATCGGAATTCAATTCTTATAAACCAAACGACAACTATCGGAACCAATGAGTTTCATTTCGATTCCATAGTCTAAAATAGGTGAACCAAACACGCTCTAAATTGATACACTTTAAACCGCAGAGTACGAAAGTGAAAAAGTGCGAAACTATAGGGTGGTATTTGAAGTTTTCCCTTATTTTTTATTATTATTATTTATTTTTAACTTGTGCGTGTGTAAGAGAGAGAGAGAGAGAGAGGAGAGAGGAGAGAGAGAGAGAGAGTTTTAGAGAGAGAGAGAGAGGGGTTCCTAACTCTATGGATCTCGCTCTCTCCCCACCCCGCTCGTTCCCGTCACCGCCCCTGCTCCCCCATTACCATTCCCATTCCCATCCCCATCCATGGTGAGCTCCCCACCTCGAACCCTAACCCACCCCCCCTCCCCCGATCCACCCCTAACAACCCTGATCTCGTGATCGGATGCTCGTAGTCCGCGGCGGCGGCGGCGGAGATGGGGTTTGAGGGCGGCGGAGATGGAGGAGGCGGAGGTGGTGGTGGTGGTGGTGGAGTTGCGGGGGAGGAGGAGGATGTGGTGTCGGTGAATGGACTCTCCATGAAGACCTCCGAGGTGGAGGCGAAGCTCGACGAGGGCAACATCCAGGAGGCCGAGTCCTCTCTCCGCGAGGGCCTCTCCCTCAACTACGAGGTCTCCCCCCCCTCTCTCTCTCTCTCCCCCTCTGTTGGGGCCGATGATTTTGATGATGATGATGTTATTTTTGTTGTGGATTGTTGTTCCTACTAGTGATGGGAATTGTCGCAATGTGATGGGAAAAAGGTGTGAAGCATTTGACGGTGTTGTGTTTGATGATGTTCTTCTTGTTGTGTTTTTTTTTTGTTACGTGGAGAAATGGGGATTGTTTTGTTCTGGAAAGAGGCATTTTGATCTCGCTTATGATAGTTTGTAGCTCAACAAAAATGGTTTTTTTTTTTTTTTTTTTAGCTATGCAGCAAATGTAATCTAAAGGGAATCTTCTCTTTGATTCAAGTAATTGTGCAGTATCAAGTGCTCTTTGATTCAGGTAATTGCATGATTTTAAATGCTGTTACTTTGGATTTGGAAAACAGGGGTAAAAATGTGTTCTTGTAGTGAGAGATGTCTATTTGAGTATGTATTGGGAAGGAGAAAACCGAAAAAACTTTATTCATGAATACTAAGAGGCTTGATTGTGGTAATTGACATTGGTTGCCTATATCAAATGTTATTTTGATGGCTTGTCATAGAGAGTTCTCGATAAGACACCGTTTAGTCATTGGGTAATTTGGGGGTGAACTTCTTCTACATGTGCCGGCGCGTGTTTATGTATTTTCTCGTTCGCAGGTAAGGAAAAAAACTTTTAATTTAGAAGGTTATGTGAAGAGAACATTACTACTTTGAAAATATATGATTTTTCTTTTTGTGTTAGTGTGTAAACTTTGAACCAAGCCAAATGGCTTGTTAAACATTTCGTCAAACACTCATTGGACTATTTATATGCAATATTTGATTATAAAGGGCCGGCCATTTCTCCTCCAAATTTGTTCCCTGTCGTCTCTCTCTTTTCCTCATTTTCTTGATAATGAGGAGTGGGTTGGAAGCTGTCCTCGAGATAGGTGGTGTAGTTTTTGGGTCGTTTTAGTATGTTTTGGGTTTCCATTCCAGTCTATTCCAGGCGAGTTTGTTTTAAGGACAGGTCGTGCGCTATTTGTTTTCTCTATTTTAGTTGCTTTCAATGCTCATGCTTGCGCTAACAAGTGCATTGGTTACTAGTCACAAATTATACTCTTGTATGATTGAAAAGTATGGGACTACTGTATATGATTTTCTTTTATCTTCGTTGTAAATTTATATGCGACCTACTCAATTTTCCTCATGTCGTTTCTTCGAACATTTGAAGGAAGCGAGAGCACTTCTTGGAAGGCTGGAATATCAGAGAGGCAATGTAGAAGCTGCTCTTCGAGTGTTCGATGGAATTGATCTTCAAGCTGCCATTCAGCGTTTGCAACCTTCTCTTACTGAAAAGCCTTCCTCCAGGCGGAGCCGCTCACGTTCAGGTTCAGATTCATTGCATTCGGTGTCTCAGCATGCTGCTAGCCTTGTTCTTGAAGCCATTTACCTGAAGTCCATGTCCCTTCAAAAGCTTGGCAAAGCCAATGGTATGTATTATCTTTGAAGGATTTACATATGTGCCCCCTGGAAAATCTTTTGTTTACATATACACCCCTGTAAAAACTTAATTTTGAGATGTTCCCTTCAGAAACATAATTTTCTACTAAATCAGCTGACTTCCCCAGCTTATGAGAAGGATAATTTTTGTAAAAAGTTGCACGTCTAAGAGGATATACTAAAATTCAGATTTTAGAGGGATATGTATAAAAAAAAAGCTCTTTTGTGTGCTCTCACATATTCTTTTGTTTAGAGGATAGACTTTATTAAACGGAGAAGATTACTAAATTATGCAGAAGCCGCCCAACAATGTAAAAGTGTTCTCGATGCTGTGGAAAAGATATTCCAACATGGCATACCTGATGTGATGGTTGAGCAGAAATTACAGGAAACTGTTAGTAAGGCTGTAGAGCTCCTTCCAGAGCTATGGAAACAGGCCGGGCTTTATCAGGAAGCTCTAGCTTCTTACAGGCGCGCTCTTCTCAGTCAATGGAATCTCGACGACGAATGCTGTGCGAGGATTCAGAAGAGGTTTGCTGTGTTTTTGCTATATGGCGGTGTAGAGGCTAGCCCACCCAGTTTGGCTTCTCAAGTCGAGGGTTCATTTATTCCAAAGAACAACTTGGAGGAGGCTATCTTGCTCCTAATGATATTGTTAAGAAAATGGTACCTTGGGAAGATCCAATGGGATTCGTCGATGATGGAGCATTTGACTTTTGCACTATCTATATGTGGCCAAACTTCTGTTTTGGCAAAGCACTTTGAAGAAGTGCTTCCCGGAACATATCCTCGGACTGAGAGATGGTATACTCTAGCTCTTTGCTATTGCGGAGCAAATCAAAATGAAACTGCTTTGAATTTATTGAGGAAGTGTTTAAACAGGCATGAAAGCCCGGATGATGTAATGGCATTATTGCTGGCTGCTAAGATTTGTAGTCAGGATTGCCTTCTAGCTTCTGAGGGAGTAGAATATGCCCAAAGAGCTATTGCAAAAGCCGAAGCAGCAGATGAGCATCTGAAGAGTGTAGGCCTCCGCTTCTTAGGAAATTGCTTGGGGAAAAAGTCAAAATGTGCTTCCTCTGACCATGAAAGGTCTCGCTTGCAAGCTGAAGCTCTGAAGTCATTAGATGAGGCAATAAATCTTGATCGTGAAAACCCAGATTTGATTTTTGATTTGGGGCTTGAATATGCTGAGCAGAGAAACACAAATGCTGCTCTAAATTGTGCCAAAGAATGTATTGAAGCAACGGGTGGATCGGTTTTAAAAGGCTGGAGGTTACTGGCTTTGGTCCTATCGGCTCAGCAAAGATATTCAGAAGCAGAAGTTGTTACTGATGCTGCACTAGATGAGACCGCAAAGTGGGCACAAGGGCCGCTCCTTAGAATTAAGGCTAAATTGAAAGTGGCTCAGTCCAAGCCTATGGATGCAGTCGAAGCATATCGATTCCTCCTTGCTCTTGTTCAGGCCCAAAGAAAGTCTTCTGGATCTTTCAAAAGCAGTGCTGAGGTTTGGATTGCTTGCTCACAAAATCTATTTTTGACATATAGTACACTTTTAGCTGCTCTCTCATCTAGTATTGTGCTTATAATTATCTGCCATTTATTTGGCTAGAATATTGTTTTTAGCAACCTTTTTCTGAAGGTTAAATATACTTCTTATTGTGAAACTTGACCACATGAATCCTTAAAGATGCATTAAAGTCAGATTTCTTTGAATCTTTTATTCCATATTATGTCACTTGCTCCTAGCCTGAACAATCCCTTTTAAATTCTTAATGAATAAATTATTCCTACTCCTTTAGGCCTTTGTCTACTCTTCCACAATCCAATTGGATCAACTCACTCATTTATTAGTGCTTTTGCATCTCTTCATTGTATATGTCTATATAATCTCAAACGGTTGCCGGTTTTTTCGCTCCCATTTGATGATATTGTCACTTTAAGGGCTGTTATCTTCATTTCCAACATCTTAACATTCTCATTTCTATTGTGATCTTCCTCTTGTGGAATGCACTATTTCTAAATAGCCGAAGGATACCATAGCATGCATATTGGCTTCTTTTGAATGTCTCCGCCTGTACTCTTCTACTTCATACATCCGGCGTTAATCATTTAACATATATCTCCCTCAACATCTCTGCCGTTTCGAGCAATAAACCTGAGATAGTCTTTTCTCATTAATCTTAATTAAACTCTTATCCTCTCCTAATGTTACTAATTGTGTATTCCATATATTTCCTTTACTCATTTTTAAACCTCCACCTTCTAAAGTTAGTCTCTATTGTTCTAACTTTTTACTTACTACTTTTGAACCTAATTTTTGATTTTTAAATTTTCAAAGAGAGCACGGTAAGGCTGAAACGAAGATCATTTGTTGCTCATTTGCCAATATGCAGATGTAATCTTTCTTATGCTGATTTTACTTCTCTGGTATCTTTTTAAGGTTGAGGACAACAAGGTGAGCGAGTTTGAAGTGTGGCACGGTCTCGCTAACCTATATTCAAGTCTTTCACATTGGAGAGATGCTGAGATATGCTTGGAGAAGGCTCGCGCTCTGAAGCCCTATTCCGCTGCTATACTGCACACTGAAGGTAAGGAACAAGGACATCTGTTCATAAATTGGTTTTTCTCTAAACATAGTTACTAGTAAAGAGGAGTTCTCAAAAAATTACGAATTAATTTATCACTTTTTCCTTTTGTATCATGAAAACCTTCAAGAGATTTTGAGTTTTTGAGACGGAATATTATCGGAAAAAGAGCAAAACTGGTTCTAAATAGTGTCCTTTATCACTTAAGATTTCCGTTATCAATATGACAAGCAATTATTTATGTTTTATGCCGATGTGAATTTAGAACCCTTTAAAGTTTCAACAATAACCAATTAGAAAGCTGATCAATTCAATGCATTTGATACTCGAAATGCCAACTCTAAGGTCAAGTTTTACATTAAATAGCAGCTCTCTTCCCACAGTTATATTAATTTGCTAATTATGATTGTTCCATATGCTTTTGGGGGAAAAAAAAAAAAAAAAACCAGGTTCGATGCACGAAGCCCGCGATCAGGCCCGTGATGCACTGGCGGCTTACACCAACGCACACTCCATCGAGCTCGACCACGTCCAATGCAAGGTATCGATCGGCTCATTACTCCTAAAACAGGGACCGAAATCCTTGCCCGTGGCTCGGAGCTTCCTCTCCGACGCCCTAAGGCTCGAGCCGACAAATCGGATGGCCTGGTACTACTTGGGAATGGTCCATCGAGACGACGGGAGGGTGGCCGACGCCGCGGACTGCTTCCAAGCCGCGTCGATGCTGGAAGAGTCGGATCCCATCGAGAGCTTCAGCTCAATCTCATGATCCCAGCTCCCCCGTCTCCCCCCCGCGCCCGAAACTGAAGGTTTTGTCTGAGTTTTCTCTTTGCCTCCCCTACATTTTCAGGTATATAGATCACTGAATTGGATTTCGGATGTAGATTGTATTTATAGGTAATTTCTCTGCCTGCTGTTCAGATTTTTCGCCTCTTTCCTGCGATATTTATAACCTGTGACAGAACTCGCCCTCAGGCCGCGGCGGTGTATAAGTTTTATCTAATGTGAAATCTTCAAGGCTCTCTCTTTTTTTGATGATTCATTTTTGCCTCTTTAAATCTCTCTCTTCCTTAACTGTGACCCTATATTCTCTACCATTGTTTTTGCTGTGTTTTTTTAACAATTGTTGCTTGGAGATGCATTTCCCTACTCTTTTCGCTTCTTTCGAATTTCTTTTTGCATAATTTAATTCAAAAATTTTACTTTTCGAAGCAAGGTTTTAAGTGTCCGTCGGCACGGGTCTTATCCACGGTGCCGTACCGTTCCAACAAGATACCGGCATGATACAGACCCCGTGCAGATGGCACAGCTCAAAACCCTCTATTTTTTAAATTAGTAAGTAATTTTCTTAGTTCAAATAATGTGATAAAAAGAGAATTAATAGTTTGAATATTTTGTTGTTAAAGAAAATAAATATTTCATGCTATTATGTGTCGGCACACAAGAATTTTTTTGACTAGCACACATCGGCACGGCTCGGCACGCACCGTGTCGTCGTAGTTACGGCACGTATCGGCACGCTTAAATGTTTCGAAGTTTGTTTTGCGTAACAATTAAGTTCTTTTCTGATCAATGCTTTTTATCAAAGCTAAACAGATGTTTTGCTTAGGGAATGAAATTGAAATTGAAATTGAAAGGTAAACATTAGAAACTAATTTGTAACAGTTAAAAGTTTTAAACATAAACATCAGAATCTGGATCAAAGTTGATGAACTATTTTTTGTAACCAAACCCTTTCCACAAAATTTTGTGTTGCTTTGCATTTGTGCTTATTATTATTATTATTATTTTCTCTAACATAGTAACATGTCATGTCTTTTGACTTCTCATTTGTTTATGCTTATGAAAGGAACATCAACATGATTTGCAAAACATAAACATGATTCCAACTACTACATGTGCATGCTAGTTGTTGTGTGCACACACTCATTTCAAATCCTATATAATTTTCTCTTCTTATAAAAAATTATAAAATAAAAATTATGAGAGTCCCATTCTTTATCTATCAATAGCACGAAGCACTCGATGTTATTAAGTTTTCCGCCGTTAGATTCACCATTTTGATGATTTTCACCCGTTAGATCATACTATTCAACCAACCATCCGCTTAACCCTAGGAGGCCCACATCATCCTAACCGTACGTCTCTCAATCCAATGGTCAACAATTTGGTAGCATCAACAACTTAGTGCTATTAATAGCATAGTAGCTTAGTTCAAATTATACATAACAGAAGAAGAGCAGTGAATCAGTCACCGTTTTCTCAAAATCTTTTCTCAAAATCACAGCGACGTGATATAATACAAAGTTCGCTTATTTTTTAGAAATAAATTTAGTTAGAAATATGAATTAATTTAAATTCGAACACCGAGTCCGGTAATATGTGTTTAGTGTTATTATTCTTTTATTTAATGAGGGCCTTAGTTTAATAACTAAATTTAATTAGTGTTTAACACTATGCATTAAGAGATTAAAGCATTGAATCTACTTATCCAGGAGAAACTTTTAAGATGGTTTAAACTTTAATAATAGCATAACCAGTGAGCAATTAATCTGGTAAATTTAATAATTTTAGTGATTACTGGCTGTTTTTTTTTTTTAAAAAAAAATTTAATTTGTCTCAAAATAGTTAAAATTATTAAATTTATTTAGGGAAATATATCAATGAAAAAGTAAAAATAAAAATAACAAAATAAAGTGAGCATCCAATTTTTTTTTAAAAAAGCCCCATTTTTTTTCACCCGTCGAAGGCCCAAGTTGTTGGAGTTGGACGGTCGAGATTGAAGTATGAGATAAATGACGGTGGATGAGAGCGTTCGGTGCACGGAGAGTACGGATGAACCCGGTGCAGGGGAATTTTCTTTTAAATTTCCATGCACCGACCTTGCGTTGACCGAATTTGTCACTCGTTCAACGCGGCCGGCGCTACGCGACTCCACCTCGAACTTAACGGCGAGACTTAACGGCGTCAGCACGGGATCTCCGTTTCTCAGTAACGGCGACCCGAAGCGCCGTTACTCTCCGTTTCCTTTAAATACACGACCCCTCCCCCTCTCTCTCTTTCTCTCTCTCTCTAAAAGATCTGGTGGTGGAGCTCCTCTCTCTCTCTCTCTCTCTCTCGCGGTAAGCGTCTCTCCTCTCTCTCTCTCTCTCTCTCTCTCTACGATTCGTTTCCTTTTTGCTTTCGATTTGGATCTCCCGTTTAGGTTTTCGTGGATCTGGTTTGAATCGGGGTGAAACGGTTGGATTTGGTGTTTTTCGGGGCAATTTTGGGTAATTGTTGCCGATTTATTCGATATTGTTGTAGATCCGAGGAGTTGTGATGTGATCGGTTTCGTTTTGGTGCGGCGATTTAGGTTTTTGTACATGGGGAGATGATTTGGGGGCGGGATCAGGGCTTGATCTGTTTGATTTGCTCATTTTGTTCTCCATTTCGTGTTAGTTCTGTAGGCGTTTTGATCATTTTGATTGATCTAGAATGTCAGGTGATTTGCTGTTGGTTCATTTTGGAACATAAATTGTATTTGCTGTGGATCTGGATTATTTACCTGCAGATGATTGCAAATCATGTTATCAGATTGTTTGGAACCTCAAAAGGGTTCAAAATTTTGAAGGATATGTTTGAGATTTGGATCGAGATAGTATGTCTATTACTTTCCACCCCTTGGGAGATCCTTTGGATCAAATACCTAACCTTTCGATCAAGGAGTGGGCATTTGATCGAAAGTGAGTTCGAGCACCTATTGGTGCCTGGGGTTTGGAGGATTTAGACTTATTCATTATATATACTAGTCACGTTTTCGATTTTAGGGTGTTCAAATCAACGGTTCACAATTAATATGATCTAGGATATATGAAGCTTTTAGGAATAATATTTTAATTTTTTTTCGATATCGCTTACTTAGTAAGTAAATTATGCCAAAAAAGAATGGTAAAAATTGAACAATCTTTAAATTTTGAGGATAGCACTTTTGAATTCAAGATCAAAGATGCCGACCTCGATCTAGATAGTTTAAAGTATTTTCTATCAAAATGTGAATAAATTTAGATTCTTCTACAACGTTAAACTACAAACTCGCCATAGTAGCCATTGAAAATTAATAATTTTGAAATTATTTTATCATAAAGTAAACTATGTCGAAAAAATATAAAATTTTATTTCTAAAAACTGTAAATATTCTAAATCAGTTTTAACGATATGGATTGTTGATTTGAACACCCTAAGAGCCTAACTCTCTCTCTCTCTCTCTCTCTCTCTCTCTCTCTCTCTCTATATATATATATATATATATATATATTTGTGTTGACCATCTATTGTAATGCGGAATATAAGCATGTTTGACATTGGCAACATATATATAAGTTCGTTTTTTTGACATCATTATTGACCCGCAAGTAGATCCGTAACGATGTAAATTTTTCCTTTGTTCAGGAGAGCCTGCTTTTTTAGTTATTTATGCCTATTTAATCTGTTCCATTTTGAGTCCATATTGGTGATCTTCAGTTGCTTTCCTCTTGATTAGGGCAAAGATGGGGCTATCATTCACAAAGCTCTTCAGTCGGCTTTTCGCCAAGAAGGAGATGAGAATTCTTATGGTGGGTCTCGATGCTGCTGGTAAGACCACCATCCTGTACAAGCTGAAGCTGGGCGAGATTGTGACCACCATTCCAACCATTGGTATGTTTTTCACCAATAGATAAGTAGCCAATTTTTCCCGTCACTATTCTTTTTAAAACCATAGAAACCTAGTCTAGTTTGTTCTATCATCTGACTCATCTGTGCAGAAGCAAATGATAGTGCCCCTTGGTTTGCAATTTTCTTGCATGGTTACATATTGCAGCTAATTACTAAGACTGCAAAAACATGTGCTTTTCATCTTCCAAAACCCATGCCAAGTTGGGAGTTTTTTTTCCTTTTTTTGTCCTTCTTGGATGACCTGGCAACCTGCAATGAAATTATGAAAATGCACTAATGCAGTCGTAATGGATATCACACTTTCCCGTGCTTTACGCCACCTATATCAGTCTCATCGATATCTTTTAAAAGGCAAGAAGGCGCACCAAGGTGCGAGGAAGCTTGGAGCCTAGGCACAAGGTGCCAGGGGTGTACTTGATAAAGATGAGGCTTGCATTTACATTTTGGAAAATAAATACTCATGAAATTATCTATGCAACTATCAATCTTATCATGAACAAACCTTAAGTAAGATTCAATAAAAAGTGTAGTTTAAAACTGAATTACAACAATAGACAAATTGTGATGCTAGTTGGTTCTTCAACAAGGATGCTAAAAATCACAAATTGCCTGAAACCTTCGTCTTAGCTATAAGTATTCAAAACCCATATCTAGGTTTTTTGCCTTTGTCGCACATTTGAAACCCACGTTGAAAACTTGGATCTCACATCCTAGTTAAGCGTCCCTTATTCGTGCTTTGTGCTTGTACCGAGATGCACACATGGGCTCCATTTTCGTGCTTCAAGCCTGGGCACCAAGGCATGCCCCTGCGGCGCACCTTTTTCAGGCTATGCTATCGACTAAATTCCTCATGTTTGTTCTGATGCTTTCACTCATTTGAATTCACTTTGTAATTAATGGTAAACTCTAGTCTTATCAGTCTATTTTCTTGTAAGTGATTGAGTTCCGTTATTTGGCTTCTTGCCAGGATTTAATGTTGAGACAGTTGAATACAAGAACATCAGCTTTACTGTTTGGGATGTCGGTGGCCAAGACAAGGTATGCATTCTTTTGTTGGTTTTTTTAGGCTTACGTTTAGATGTGTTTACTACTTTATGCTAAACCTGTTATATAAAATGGATATCCTGTCATGTTTTTCCCTTGTTTTGTGCAATTCTTTCTGTGGATCACACGAATTCTTGCACAACCTTTTTCATGGGCAAGGAGGTAGTGAGATAGTGTAAATGTGCAATTCCTACAAACCATCACATGTTTAATTTCCTTGTATTAGGCAGTAATCAGGATTTAGTTTTTTTACCCTTGATGGCTTGACCTTATTGAGTATCAAGTTTTCTTTCACATGGTTGCACTAATTACATCTGTCGTGGTACTAAAGCTCTATTTAGTTACTTTTTCTTTGGTGGGGGGAGGTGTAAGTTTTCTGGTCCAACAGTGATGTAGCTCAAATTAGTGTATCGTCACTAAATGTTCGGGATAGATTTGGCTAAAGTCTCGCATTAGTTAAGTTAGATTAGCTGAATTTTCCTCTCTTTTTTTTCTTCCCTGGGAAATCACTTCAAATGCTGTTCTATACGTAGTCAGTGTTAGCTTTCGTTGTAATGGCTTTTCCTGGGGAGTGTTCTTGAAGCTTCTGGTTGGTGGCACATGTCATTTTATTTCTAATCTAATTTGATTTTCCACATCATGTTGCTATCAATTGCAGTGCCTTATATGAAAGAAATTTTCTGATACTTTGTTGTTGTTTGCATTGATCCTTCTGCATATTGTACCAATGTTATCAGATCCGCCCCCTCTGGAGGCATTACTTCCAGAACACGCAAGGTCTGATCTTTGTGGTCGACAGCAACGATAGGGACCGTGTCGTTGAAGCCAGAGATGAACTCCACAGGATGCTTAACGAGGTAAACAATATGTCATTTCTTCCTCGATTTGTCCAGATTATTGATGAGCTGGAAATAAGATGATTTATTTGGAGATCAATTTGTATCTTTGGCTCATCAGGATGAGCTGAGAGATGCAGTGCTTCTCGTCTTTGCTAACAAGCAAGATCTTCCCAACGCAATGAATGCCGCGGAGATCACTGATAAGCTCGGCCTTCATTCCCTCCGCCAGCGCCATTGGTAGGCCCCTGCCTCTTTTTTCTTTTTCTTCTGTGGTTCACGTTTTGATGTTATGAGAAGCATTTTAGAAGATTTGGACTACTACTTATACAATTGTTGATGGGCATTACGATTTGGCGTCTTTGTCGCTTTGCTTTCAGGTACATCCAGAGCACGTGTGCTACATCCGGTGAAGGTTTGTACGAAGGTTTGGACTGGCTCTCCAACAACATTGCTAACAAGGTGAGAATTCGCAAGCGATTAGCTTCTTTCTGGATAAAATTTACACCATTTGCCATTGCACTTCAATTTGTCGCAATTTGTTTTTTCAAACAATCGGCTCCTCCTACGCAGAGGTTTCATTTCTATTTCTTGTTAACTTGTCTTGCTCTATGTGTTATGCTAATAATCACTCTTTCCTCCTCTCTCTGTTTTTTTTTTCCCGTGCAGGCTTAAAAGTTTGCTGGTGTTGTTGTTACATCTTCTCGGAGCCGAGCAGGAAATTCCGGTGCGCTTTCCTAATCAAATATATTATGTCTTTAATCTTCGAGAGAGCTCTTCCCCCAACAGTTAGTAGTTACCTTTTGCAGACCGATGAATTTATCGCTATCTAGTCCCAAAAGACTTAACAATCTCGAATTTGTTTTCTTATTTGGATGTTGTCGCTGCTTACATCAAATACTATTTCAATTCTAAGCTCCTATTTTTATTCATCTCGTCTCTCTCATATTATTACTTTCGTCAGTTTTGCGTATATAAGGTTTTCAATGACTTGCATGCAAACACCAACCTAGTTGTTTAATCATCATATGGGCAATATCTGTGATTGCTTAATGGTTTCGGTGGTAATTAGATGGTTATTATGTGCTCAATATGCGAAAGCGTCGCACCGTAGCCGCCTTCAATAGATCTGCCTTATTACTTTGGGTAAGAGGAGTAGGGGTGGAACTAAGGTTTCATTTGGAATCACGGGGAGATCGCTTTAAATATCTTGTTTGTTTTTGTACGTAATATTGTATTTCGCATATCGCGAACAGTCTGATATATTTTCTGCGGTTTCATCGGAGAACGTAGAAGCATATCCTTATATATTTTTATTTTAGTTCTATTTTATTATATTTTTTGCGGTTTCATCGGAGAACGTAGAAGCATATCCTTATATATTTTTATTTTAGTTCTATTTTATTATATTTTCTGCGGTCTCATCGGAGAACGTAGAAGTATATAATTGCTTTAAATATCTTGTTTGTTTTTGTACGTAATATTGTATTTCGCATATCGCGAACAGTCTTATATATTTTCTGCGGTCTCATCGGAGAATGTAGAAGCATATTCTTATATTTTTTTTTTTGGGAAAACTTCAAAAACCCTCCATGTGGTTTCACACTTTTTCAAAAACCCCTCTCTGTGGTTTAAAGTGTATCAAGTTAGTATCCTGTGGTTTCTTACTTTATCACTTTAGTACCCTGTGGTTTGAAGTGTATAAAGTTAGTATCCGGTGGTTTTGAACTTTATCACTTTAGTACCATGTGGTTTCACACTTTATCACTTTAGTACCTTATAATTTAAAAAACCACATGGTACTAATTTGATACAAAATTAAAACACATGGTACTAAAGTGATAAAGTGCAAAACCACAGGGTACTAACTTAATACACTTCAAACCACACACTTCAAACCACAGGATACTAAAGTGATAAAGTAAGAAACCACATGGTACTATCTTGATACAATTTAAACCACAGGGGTTTTTTGAAAAAGTTTGAAACCACAGGGGTTTTTTTTAAAGTTTTCCCTTTTTATTTTAGTTCTATTTTATTATATTTTCTGTGGTCTCATCGGAGAACGTAGAAGCATATTCTTATATACTTTTACTTCAGTTCTATTTTATCTAATATCGTCAGATAGACCTCAACTAGCTTACCAAACTAGTTCTAAGCTCACAACTAGTTCTAAGCTGAGCTTGAATTGAAATTTATTTGAGCCGAGTCAATCAGATCGAGCCAAAATTTATGCTCTAACTCAGTTTCGTTTAAAGCCTGATCAATTGAGATCGGAACTGAGCCGAGCGCACACGAGCCTAGATAAGGGAGAGGCGGTGTATGATATGAAATGCCCTGCAATCCAACATGTATTTTGAATTTCTACCAACAAAACCAGTATCTTTTCTACCGAATCATTTTTAGACTGGATAGGATTACAAAAGTGGAGGATAGTTGGATGAGTGGTGGCATTCGACCAATTTGTAATAAGAAAAAGTTATGCTTCGTGACCCAACCATGTTTCTTCTGTGTTTTCTTATAAGATCGCAGAAATCATATCTTAATTAATTTATATTACTTTATAGTAGAATAGGATTTGTGTGCTGGTAGGAGCAAGGAGGCCTTATAGCCGTCGTTTTTGATGATTAAACTTTTGATAATTAGATACGTTAAATTTGATCTAGTATATTTAAAATATCTAAAAAATAAATTTTATAATTTTTGGATATTATTTATCTAGATAATCGAAAGAACTAAAAATAGATGGTTAAAAATAAAAATTTTACAAAAAATTATGTAGTACTAAAATTTTCGATAAAAAAATATTGATCTTGCTGTAGATAATATAAAACAAAAATTAATCAAAATTTTATTTAATTTGTATGCTTCTGTACTTAAGAATGGCACACATCAATTATTAAAAATTATTGATTTTAAACTTTCAATCAGTAGATAAATTATGTCAAAAAATTTGTAAAATTAATTTTTTAAATACTTTAAATACGTTGGATCAAATCCAACGGAGCCTATAGTAGATTCAAAAGTTTCGGCATTGAAAACGGCTTCGAAACATAAATGTCTCCTTGCTCCTAATAGTACACTAATCCTGCTCCTATATAGTATATATTTATTTATACAACATGATATTATTTATAAAGACAAATTGACTATTTTCCTATCATACTCGCGGTTTCATCGCGAGTCTAAATAATATGAACAACATCTATAATATGAACAACATCTAAAACCGACCGTCTCTAGAGCAAAAGACAACAGGCTGGAAGGTTGGTATCCGAGACTCAAGTTCGAATCCTAGTTGATTCACATTTTTAGCTAAATTTATTTCTAAATGAAATAAACGAAGCGAATAGCATGCTACCTATCTCTCACAAAAAAAAAAAAAAAAAAAAACATTTAAAGCCGAAGTTCGGTTGTACCATGAATACCATGAACCAAAAAAAAAAAATGCTAATACAACCTACAAAGGATCAGCATCAGATCCTCTAATAGTTTATTACT
Organism: Aechmea fasciata; assembly: GCA_025177825.1. Lineage (NCBI taxonomy): Eukaryota > Viridiplantae > Streptophyta > Magnoliopsida > Poales > Bromeliaceae > Aechmea > Aechmea fasciata. Next base: position 7,317,078 of record CM045931.1, read on the forward strand.
GTACAGTCAATCAAGATCCTAACGAAGAGCATCAACCTCAGTAAATTCTACTAGTTTACTGAAATATTGTACAAAGCTGATGTAGCAGACCCAATCTCTAGACCCAATCTCTGGAGCAAAGAGAGTGCTTTTCTCTGCAGAAATCTCGGCGCAGTTCTTCGCGCTAAACACTGAGGGGCAGCAATCTCCAAACATCGCTTATGGTTCGCGTAAGCTCGCACAATCAGGATCCAAAACTATAAGGCGTACTAAACGGCCATTACTCCAGGATCCGATGACGACGATGTTACGTCGCACGAAGCATCATCACCTCCTACCGATCGTCCAAAGAGAGCCATCTTTTCCGACAACCTACTGATCGACTCGTGCCGATTCGCGAGCTCCATAAGAACCTTGATCCTCTTAAACGAGACGTTGCTCGGCTTCTGCCCCTTCTCGACCATCTGCAGAAAGCACCTCTCAGCCTCCTCCAACTTCCCGGCGTCGCAAAGCAGATCGAACAGCACGTCCGACACCAGCGTGAACGACCCGAACCCCTTCTCGACCATGTCGTTCCAGAGCTCCAGCGCCAGCTCGACCTTCTCCTGCCTCCGGCACAGCCGGACGAGAAACATGCAGGACTGCGTGTTCGGCAAGCACGCCTCCGCCCGCATCTTCTCGTACACCCTCCGCGCGCTGACCAGGTCGTTCGCCCAGTAGAAGCACCGGAAGAACAAGTTGTAGCTCGTCGCGTTCGGCTGCATCCCCCTCCCGCGCATCTCCTCCATCAGCGCGAAGGCGTCCCCGAGCCGCTTCGCGATGCAGTAGTTCCGAATGGCGGCGTTGTACGCCGCGACGTCCGGGTGGCAGCCCAGCTCCCGCATATCCCTCAGGACGTCGCGAGCCTTATCGGGCTGGCCGACCAGCCCGAGCCCGCCGATCAAGCTAGTGTAGGTGATCACGTCGGGGCGCAATTCCCTCTCGCGCATTTCGTCGAGCAACTTGTAGGCCCCGGCGACGTCGCGATTCTTGCAGTGAACATCGACCAAGCAATTGTACGAGACGAGATCGGGCCGGACCCCGAGCTCTCGCATCTCGGCGAAGAACCCTTCGGCGTCGTCCGCCGACCTCCACCCGGACAGCAGGATGTTGAAAGTGTTCAAATTGGGCTTGAAATCGTGCTTCAAGCCGTGGTACGCGTTGCGGGCGTCGGCCATGGACTTCTCCTGGGAGAGGGTCCGGAGCAGGGCATTGAAGAAGCAGGGGGTGTCGAGCTCGGCGCAGAGCTTCCGGAGCTTCCGGAAGCTCTCGAGGGTTTGGCGAACGGAGCAGACCTTGGCGACGCGGCCGAGGACGACCATGGCGGTGCGGGGGGTGATCAAGGCGGGGTCTTGGCGCTTCATCTCCTTCAACAGGGCCCAGGCCTCGCCGAAGCGCCTGCTCCGGCCGAGGACGTAGAGCATGGTGTCGTAGGAGAAGGGGGTGGGGAAGAGGCCCCGTTGCTTCGCCGCGAGGCGGAAGAAGTCTAGGGTTTTGAGGGGGTTGGCGTGGCAAAAGCGCACCTTTTTGAGCACGGAGTCGAGCAGGTCGGGGGAGAGCGGGATGCGGGAGCTCTCCAGCGACGATTCCATGGATTCGGGGGAGGAGGAGGTGGTGACGATGCGGAGGAGCTCGGCCACCGGATCGCCGCTAGGGTTAGGGTTTCGGGAGAAGGGTCGACGGGGAGTTAGGGTTAGGGTTTCGGAGAGAAAGTACCCTTTGGGGTACATTATTGGGGAGCATCTGGGGAGCATTTCTCCTCCTCTTCCTCTTCTTCTTCGACTTGCTAGGGTTAGGGTTTTTAGTGGAGCGAAGGAGAAGGAGAAGGGCGAAGGGTAAAAATGCGTCGAGACCCCTCAACAATATCTCGCTCTGAAACAAGCCCCTGAACTTTCTAATTATTCTAGTTTTAAGAGTACTTATATCAAGATTTTAAATATCCGTAAGTACGGACCGTATCTATCGTGTCGTACTGTACGAATAAGATATAGACACGATACAGATCCCGTAACGATGACACAGCTCAAAACCCTCTATTTTACTTATTTTATTCCTCAAAACTCCATAATAGTTAAAATTATTAATTACACCGTCATTTTGTCATTATATTGCACACCTAGTTTCTTGCTTACAGCATTGTTCAATGACTCACAAACCAAAGTACAAAACCACAAGAGTTTATAGAACAAAACAAGTTTCTTGCTTACAGCATTGTTCAATGACTCACAAACCAAAGTACAAAACCACAAGAGTTTATAGAACAAAACAAGAACAGTTGCCACAAACAAGTTCCGATACTGGCGCAGACGACAAATCTCGATCTCCACCTCGAAAGAAAGATATCTCACACGTCGTTCCCTCGCTCGCTCGCTTGCCTCGTTGATTTTGCCCTACTGTTGATCGACCGCAGTTGGTTTGTAATCGATAACGATGACCTTCTCGAGTGCAGGAAGGAACTGATTGGCAAACTCGACGTGGGCCGGGTGCGCAAGATACTCTGCGATTCCTTCGAGACTTTCGAAAGTCGACTCGAACACGTGGGTGAATCCTTGATGCATGTTTTCCACGCTCACATCTCTTCCCCTGCGTTTATAATCGCAGTAGCGTATTCATATCAGCAAAAGAGAAAAGCTACGATAACATCTACAGAGAAGTTTGGAGAGATTTTACGGTGATGGGAAGCGAAAAACAGAGGCTCCGATCCGAAGCTTCTGCTTTAGCTGCAAAGAGAAGCTACCAGGATGGATTTTTCAATGAAAAGGATCTACAGGCGCTTCCCCGAACAGCATTACTGAAACGACACTTTATTGAACAACGCTACACCCTACAGCACGACCAAACAGGCAGATCGCGTGCTTCGCTCCTCGTAAACTGACAGAATTCTGCGATCGTGATCAATCCTCCCGTAAGCGGCCTCTTTAAAAATCTTACTACGCACCTTAATATTCGACACCGAAGAGCACATGATTATCCAAGCAAATGTAAGACGAAGAAACCTCTACCGCACATGATAATAATCTATATAGTTTGATTACACTAAGTAGCTAACGAAGTTGTTCGCGAATAGGTCTTCACTTCTTAATCATTAGGAACTCTCGAGAACTCGGTTCGGTGACGTATGCGTCGCTAATTAAAAGATCAAGTATGTGATATCCAAGGTTTTAAGTGCCTGTCGGCACATGCCGTATCTACCGTGCCAACAAGAGACTAGTACGATAGTACGATACAGATCCCGTGCCGATGACGCAGCTTAAAATTCTCTATTTTTTAAATTAGTAAGTAATTTTCTCAATAAAGTTCAAAAGATGTGATAAAAAGACATAATAAATAGTTAGAATATTTTGTTGCGAAAGAAAATAAATATTTCATGCTATTATGTGTCGGCACACAAGAATTTTTTTGACCGACACGCATCGGCACGCACTGTGCCGTACCGTGCTGGCAAGTTTTCGGTACAACCCCGTGCCACGGCACTTAAATCCTTGGCGGTATCTACATAACAACGAGCAAGAAGTTTGTAAATTTGAAGTTCTCGCTCACTACAGAGGCTCTCTCACTAACTAGAAAACAGAAATGAATAACAAAACGAGAGAAATCGACCGCCAATCGCCAAAACTTCAAAATAGTTTCTATGGAATATGCGCACCAAAACCACAGAGACAATGAGCTGATTTTATCAGTCGAAAGTTCAAAGTAGCACAAGTTCTTACAAGTTCTATTAGGAGTGTTTTACAATCCTGTTTTAAACCAACATTGCGCGAATTGCACACCGCCGCAGTTAGAAGATCACAGCATCTTTCTAGAATATCTTTACAACAACTTGGTTCTTGATATTTCCTATACAGTGAATGCTAGGGCATTTGACCAATAGATTCATGTTGTTGAATACAATTCAGATCATGGTTCTTTGTAACGACCCAATAGTTCCACGTCGGATGAAAAATTGATTTTAATTAGAATATATATGAGGGTTCCACGCTAGTAATAATAATTGAGTTTAAGCATTTTGGACCGATGGTTTGGGTCCGACGAGTTATTATTGCTGGCGGGTCGGGTCATTACACTATTCCAGAACTAAAGAAGCGGAAAATATCGGATTACACGAGATTTGCAAAGTGGTAATCACAACCATTGAACATGATGGAGAGAGTTAAACTAAACCACTAAACCACTAAAAGATCCCTACATTTTTGCGCCGAAACAACACTACTACTACAAATTGCATCAAAACATCTCAATTTATTATAAACATGAGGAATCAATTAAGAACAACAATAACCAAAAATTAACATAAATCCACATAAAACATATGGAGTTCTAATTTGAACAAAACCCATGTCATAAAAATGGTTTAAATCAATCAAAAAGAGTAATGCTAATGGGGAAAAAAAGAGAGTAAAAATAAGAAAAAAGATAACCATCATCAATCAATCAAACACATTGCCGCAAACCAACACATAAATCCACATAAAAATATATACGGATCAAAACCACACCAAAAAAATGCAATTTTGAACAAAACCCATGTCACAAAACCAGTTCAAATCCATGAAAAAGAGTAATATAATAGTGAAAGATAACCGTTACCAATCAATCAATCAAACATGCATGTTTCCACAAAAATTGTGTAATTCTCCACCAACCAAAAAAAAAATCCACACTAAAACGCGATTTTGAACAACACTAATTGTCACAAAACAGATTCAAATCCATGAAAAAGAGTAATAATTGCCAAAAAAAAAAAAGAAGAAGAGGAGATAACCCATTATCAACCAAGCAATCAAACATATCACTACAAACCCACATCACAAATAGCGATTTTGAACAAGACCCACGCCACAAAACAGGTTCGAATCAGTGAAAAAGAGTAGTAATTGCAAATAAAAATAAAAATTAAAGTAACCATTATTCACCAATCAAACAAACATAGTAACCACAAACCCCACATCACCCATCAACCAAAAAGCGGTTTTGAGCAAGATCCATGCCCCAAAACAGGTTCAAATCGACGAAAATGAGTAATAATTGCTAAAAAAAAAGTTTTAAAAAAAGAAAATTTAGAAACGCGACATTTACCAGTGAAAGGCCTTCATGGGCTCGATGAGGGAGACGAGGTTGGCGTATCCCTTGATGAGATCCTCCACCTTCTCCGGAGCGACCTCGTCCTTGAACTTGGCGACGAGCACGTGCTTCACCACACCCTTCGCCTCCGCCATTTCCACGCAAGAGAGAGAGAGAGATCTACAACGAGAGAGAGAGAGAGAGAGAGAGAGAGAGAGGAGAGAAGAGGAGGTTTTTGCTCTTCTACTTATCTACGGACTCTAGTGTGACAATTGCTTATATAGCCCTAAAAAATTTCCCACTTTTCGATTTATTCTTCTTAAAAGGCTAATATTAAAAATATTCTTTTTATGTTCCAATCTATTTCTAATATACCTCTAGCCCCCGTTTGGTTGAGGGTTAAGGGGTGAAATAACCCCTTAACCCCCATTTTATCCCCAAACACCACCAAAAAGAGGTGGGGTTAGCAAACCCCACCTCAAAAAGTTATTCCGGCTTAGCTAACCCTACCTAACCCCACCAAATCCCAACCAAACACTATTTTTCTATTCATAATAACCCACTATCCTTCTTATCCCACCTACTTCAACCAAACACTGTTTTTCACTATTCTCGACTAACTCCAACTCCCAACCAAACACAAAAATACTTTAACCCCACCTTAACCCCAAACTTAACACTATCCCTAGAATAACTAATTTTTTTTTAACCCCGAACCAAACGGGGGCTATAATTTTTCAAAATTATTATAAAGTCTATCAAGTGGGTATAAAATAAACGGTTAAAATCGAATGATATCATAAAAATAAATGATTGGATTCTTCAATTTAAGATCAGAGTTATTGATCTTTATTTAGGTAGTGAATAAAATTTTCTATCAAAAATTCAATCTATTTCAATTTTTTTCACCGTTAAACTATCAAATATCTTATACCGGCCGTTAAAATTATTAATTTTGTGAGCTTTTGATCGTAAGACAAAAGATATCGAAAAATTATAAAATTTAATTTCTAGAAGTTTTAAATGCTCTAGATAGTTTTTAACGGCATGGATCATCGATTCGGAAGCTCTATTATCGAAAACAACTTATGAGTACGAAGGCAATCGTACTCATACGAGTATAGTAGCCTGACTCGTGTGTGTATATATATATATATAGAGAGAGAGAGAGAGAGAGAGAGGCTTCAATATTTTTGAAAGTACGAAAGCCTATGTACTTATAAGTTGTTTTCAATGATGGGACATTCGATACTATGCCAACTATATGATTAGAAACATAGTAATCACTTATTATAAACAAGTTAGAACAGCTAAAGCGCGACCGTCATCGGTTTGGCGCCGATCTTCTTCCACGAGACGTTCGGCAGTATTTGGGCAGTGTCGACTCGGTCCTTATACTTGATCGCAAAGTTGAGGAGCGAATCGAGGAGGGAGTCGGAGAGCAGGTGCGGGACGAGGCCGAGCTCGATGAGCTTGGTGTGCTTCGCGTTGTAGTAGTGTTCTTCGGCTTCCACCCGAGGGTTCGGGACCGACACGGCTCGAACGTCGAGCCCGAGCTTTGTTCCGGCTCTCGTGACGAGCTGCGCGAGCTCGTTGACGGAGAACTGCTCGGTGAACTGGTTGAAGACCCTGAACTCGCCTGGTTTGGCTGGGTTGGCGATCGCGAGCTCGACGCACTGAACTGTGTCTCTGATATCTAAATATCCTCGCGTCTGCATAAGTTTACGAAAAAGAAGATTACAAAATTTACAAAAATGACTCGAAAAACCCAAGATCAGTTGCAGTGGGAATCAAATCTCTCTATTGAAGGCCTAGCATTCGGGATGTACCGCGGCTACATCATCCAATATTGGCATCTTCCTTACCTACTTTACTTCTCTATCTAAATTTTAGCTTCAGTTTAAGTCGTCGAAAACTATTTTTTGACTTCGAAACGAATTATCAGTGAACTAACTACATACAGTAGTACATTATTCTGGTAAGCAGGTCTACCTGGTCTGTTATCACTTTCAAAGAACAAAATAAAACGACTCGAACAAAGAAAGGCTCAAATCACATTTACCAGAATCTACGAAATCCGAAGGTACAACATAAACATGCCCTCCGAAAAATGAGGAACTGATTGCGGCGAACAAGTGATGTTGTCATCATGAAGTGAAATTATGTTTGATGTATGCAACCAAGTTATTTGAGGGGAGCAGCGAAGGATTATTGCGCATAAAAGTAGTTTCACAGGAAGGTATCGCCAAAGTTATCGAAGAGGAATCCAATGGTGCAAGTTTCGAACCCAATTTCGAATCTGTTTGATACAGATTTTAAGAAAAGCGGTTCCACCGTAGAGGAAAATTGGACAAATTTAGGAGGTTTTGGGTGAAATCAAGTCGCTTGGAGATTTCAGGCCTAGGAGGGAGCCAAAGTCCGACTTCAACCCAACTAACCGAATTTAAAATCTCCAAATTTCAATTGAATTTCAAAGTAAAAAAGAGGATTCAAAATTGGGCTAAAGGAGAATTAAGGTTGGTGCATCATACCTGACCACCCTTGCCGTATACTGTGAGCGGGTGTCCAACAGCCGCCTGAACACAAAACCTATTCAATGCCGTCCCGAAGACGCCGTCATAATCGAACCTATTGGAGAGCTCTTCGTGCATCTCGGTTTCATCGGTACGAACTCCGTAAACCACTCCTTGGTTCAAATCCGTGGCTCTTATCCCCCACGCCTTGCACGTAAATGCTATATTATGAGAGTCATGCACTTTGCTCAAATGGTAAAAGGAGCTCGCTTGCTTCGGATATGGCAATGTATCCGTTCTCCCATTATGAGTTATAGTAATATATCCTTCCTCGATGTCTATATTCGGAGTGCCGTACTCTCCCATCGTGCCAAGCTTAACCAGGTGGCACTCTTCTCTGAATTCTTTAATGGCGAATAAAACATTCAGGGTTCCGATTACGTTGTTGTGTTGGGTGAAGACGGCTCTCGACCGATCAATCATGGAGTAAGGCGCAGACCTTTGCTCGCCAAAGTGGACAACTGCGTCGGGCTCGAAAGACTTAAAGGACTCGGAAAGGAACTCAAAATCGCATATGTCGCCGATGTAGAGATTAATTGATTTGCCAGTGAGAGACTTCCACCGGCGGATTCGGTTCTGGATGGAGGAGATTGGGGTGAGGGAGTCGAGGCCGAGCTGGTGGTCGAAGAGGCGGCGGATAAGATTATCGACAATGGCGACTTCATAGCCTTTGTTGGAGAGGTGGAGCGCGGTGGCCCACCCGCAATAGCCGTCCCCACCGATGACCATTACCTTTTTGGGTTTCGAAGATGAGTCCGCTGGAACATTGTCTTCGTTTCCAGAATCAGTTTTGTTTCGAATGTTTTGGCCAATGGTGGCCGTAGCATAAGTAATGGAACGTTTTAGTGGTTTTTTCTGATATGATCTGAGGGCCCTGAGAGACGATCTTAAGGTTCGGACCGGGAGAGAGGTTTGGGTGAGCGGACATCGGTTTAGCGACTTGAAGTTGAGTTTAGTAGTGGTTGGAAATGGATTGTGAATACAGCTGGTAGAGAGCAAATGAGCCATTTCTACTCCTGTTTTCCTTTTTTACTACTGCTTAGTAAAGTTTGACCTACAAAACCAGAATATACAAGTTCATTATTAAAGGAAAAAAAAAAAGGAAATTTTTTTCACATTGCATGACATCAAATACCTTTAAAACAAGCAAAGTTCATAAAGATGCATGAAATATTAACTAGAAACAATATACGGAGCTATATGAAAAGAAAATTCATAAGCTACAGGTATCAATTTTCCACTGTGAAATTTCCAAATTCTAACTGCCCTAGCTGTTTTTTCGTTAGTCGATAGGCACCAAATATATAAATACTATTATTGTGAAAGAGGACCAGCATAGTTATGATACAATTGAAATCATTCGACTCTCATTCATCATCTCCCTTGCGACACTGATTCTGCTGTTTATAATGATGTAAATACTAAAAAGGATCAATCAGATGGTTGGATCTGGGGTCTAGACAGTATCTATGGCAATGAACAAGAAACTTGAAGACTTTGTTAAGGTCTAATTAGTAATTTAAAAATATATTGACAGTAGAGCATATAACTGAACTAAATTAACACGCAGCAATCTCTGCACGATATCTCAAATTCATGCTATTTTTAGATAAAGGGAAATGGACAGAAACATAGTAGTATAGTACCTATAGGTAAAAATGTACATAACCTCCTTGAACTATGGACCATTTTGAATCTATTATCCGACCTTTCAAAATTTTGATTTTAATATCCAACCTTTCAATTTGTTTCATTTGTGCCAGTTAACAACACCTTGACTTCAAATAGTGAATGCGCCGTTTATATTTACATACTTAGTTAGTATACTTCATACAATTCTTACAACTGTAAATTCATCAAATCAGACAAATTGAAACGTCGAGTAGTAAAATAAAATTTTTGAAAGGTCAGGTAGTCGATTTAAAATTGTCCATAATTTAGCTAAGTTCAGTACATTTTTTCCATACCCATATAAGGAAGTTCACTCTAACTGGTAAGACAGTCTAACACGATGCCAACTTTCATCCCTAATTCCATTCAAGCAAAGTTTATGTCATGACGCATGTGCCTAACTCGAAACTAATTGAAAGCAAGTCAGTTTCGCAGAGTTAGTAGCACGAAGGGAGAGATAAAATATGAGGCATGTGCTTCCAATGACTCTCGCCATGATGATCCCTCATCTTTTCCTGATACCTCAACTCGTAAACTTAGCTTACATTCCAAGCACTATATAATGCGATCGCATGAGATTCAGCTGGGCTTCAGACTAAATTAGAGAAAATAATTTTATATGACAGGTTTTTCGACACACACCTCCCCCCTATCGTTGGTTTTCAATCAGCAGCGCTTTAAGTTTCTTGTTATAGCAAAATCTAATGACAGAAAATGGTGTGTCTGAAAATAACAGAGCCTCATAGAAAGATTACGCCTAATTTTGGAATCTTAGAATCAATATCCTTCATGTGAATCAATTAGACTCGCAAACGCCACACAAAAATGCAAGTGTTTCCATCATTGACATTTTTACTGTGAATCTCTGGATTTCAAGTGATTCTGTGTCGTCGGCAAAGGGGCGTCTCCAATACAATTTCTAAATGGAAATGTTGAGGTAATCTGATCGAGTTTCTCTTCCAATCAACATCCGAAAAAATAAGACACATAATAGAGAGGAAAATGGTTCCTAAAGGAGTCAGAAATTAAGGCACTCAAATGAACTGCTCTAGCTAACGCCGCATCTCATCCATTAGAAAACACTTCCTAAATTTGAAGTTTACTACCCTGCAATTCAAAATGAAGCACTTATGGGGTGTTTGATTTTTCGAAAAATATTCTAAAAACTAGTTTTCTGGCTCGAAAAGTATTTTCCGTCCATTTAGTTCCTAAAAAAAGTAGTTTTTTTGAAAAAGTATTTTCCACATTTTATGGAAAACTAGTGCTTTCATTTTCCGGATTTTTTATTCAGGAAGCAAAAACTATGTCAAAACTTCTTCTTTTTACCCCCGAAAAACAGTTTTGGATGATTTCATGAGGAACCAAACACGCCCTTATCCGAAGTTCTACATCTTATAAAACCAAAGAGCGAAAAACTGCTCCTTTTCACCACCCATAGTTCATAAAATTGTGCGTTGATTACAGAAACTACAATAGAAGCTATAATACGGCAAAAAAAAAAAAAAAAAAAAAAAGTACTTCGAAACCACAGGGCACTAAACTGCAAATGGGTTACACAGCAAGGGCGATTTTTCGAACTTTTCCGAAAAACAAATGGTGGATAATGTGCTCACATGCCTACTTAATCTTAACCTAGGTAGAGAAATCAAGCACTTCAAAACTCAAAATCGTAGACACAAACTATCCCCATATAGATTCAATTCAGGAAGATGATCATCTCACAGAGAAAACCCATGAATTTACCACTAATCTCGATCATTTAAACGAGGAAAAAAAAAAAAACCAAAAGAAAAAAAAATTGAAGCAGTGTTAAGCTACAGCTGTGTAGATCGATCAAGTATCCAATTTGATCCAAAATTTTTTGAGAAAAAGGGGAGAAGAGAGAGAGAGCATACACTTGGATTACGTGGAGAGGAGAGTGTGAGCTTAAGATTCGGCTAATGGCGAAGCGCGATTGAGAAGAGAGAGAGAGAGAGAGAGAGAGAGAGAGAGAGAGAGGGGGTTGAGGTAGGGGATAGGGATATCCCTATGCTCTCGAATATGCGGCCTTTTTATTATTATTATTATTATTATTATTATTATTATATATATATGATTTAATTAATTAATTAATTAATTAATAGAGAAAAAAAAATGGTGGGACCTAAGAATTTAAGTGCCGTGACGTAAAATCGTGTGAAAATTTTACTAGCACGGTGGTGCACGTCGGATTAAGCTCATGCGTAACTGTCATAAAATATATATTTTATAAAAATAAATATTCTTCAGTCGCCCCTCATCTTCTTCAGCCGTCCCTTCGATCGGCCGCGATTCTCAGCCACGATTTTTCTTCATTTTCTTTTCCACTTGCTCTCCTTCTCTTCCTGCACCCTCGCCGCTCCTCGATTTCGGCGCGACGACGGTAGGAAAAATCGAGGTGGGTGTTGATGGAGAGGTAGGCTAGATAACGAGGGCGAAGGCGAGGCGGCGGAGGAGGGCGAAGGGGATGTGGGCGAGGGCGAGCAGGATGGCGAGGCCGCGCGGCGGCAAGGCGGGAGCCCCTCGATTTCGGCGCGACGACGGTAGGAAAATCGAGGTGGGTGTTGATGGAGAGGTAGGCAAGGCAACGAGAGCAAAGGCGAGGCGGCGGAGGAGGGCAAAGGGGATGTGGGCGAGGGCGAGGCAGTGGAGGATGGCAAGGCCGCACGGCGGCAAGGCGGGAGCGAGGTGAAGAGCCGGAGGGAGACGAAGCAACAGGGAAGAAAGCGGAGGAATATTTTCGGCATAAAAAAATATTTAGATTTTTAAATTTCAAGGGGGGAAAGTGAAAAAACGGGAGTTATTACAGGAGGATTTTTTGTAATTTAACTTAGAGTTAAATATGCTTCTGCGTTATATAACGAGACATTGAAAATATAATATAACTGATTTTGTGGTATATGAAATTCACAAAAACAACACGTCATATTTTCTTATCGTTCTTTCTTACCTATTTTCTTATCGTTCTTTCTTACCTTGCGTAACACAATCTTTCTTACCTTGCGTAACACAATCTCTCACCTTGCGTAACTCAATCTCCCGGCGTAACTCAATCTCTCCGCAATCAATCTCGATCAGAGACTAATCATGATGAAGCTATTTTTGGACGTTAATTTGTACTTACGCCATAATTAACTCGGCTGTTTGTGGTGGTGCAGTGAATTAAAATAAAAGTTATTTTTAACTTGAAAATCACTCACAGGAAATTTACATAGAATCAAATAACAATTAACATAGAATCAAAATGAAAGTTACTCAAATCATCCATTGCATTTTTCCCATGAAGTTTATATGATGCTCCAATGCCCAAAAAAAAAAAGAAAAAATTCAACCATAAGCTTGTATTATTCAACTAAACAAGGATCAACAACCACTACTTACACTCCAACACAAAGGAAAAAAAAGAAAGAAAAGAAAAGAAACAGCAAAACAAAAAAGAGTTTCCCAAAACTACATAATTTACATATTGCATTGATACATATTATCCTCCCATTCCTGAATCAGGTAAAACTCCTCTTCTAAGTGAGCTCATGTTTGCGAGAAAAGTGCGCGAGTTCGGGCTCGGATCTTCGATAGATCTGATGCCATTGAGGCTCAGTTCTCCTGCAACATAAGAACATGTATTGATATACTCTACCGACGCATTACAAAACAAAATGCGAAACTTCGATTTATTCATACTGCTGATTACGAAACTTCGAGACATCACTGCAGCAGGATCTTCCCGAATGTTTATATGTTCGATTTCGATCTTCGCTAAATACTATCAATCTAAAACCAATATTTTGTCCAACAAATTTCAGTGGTTCGGAAAGGAGACTTCTCAGATGAATTATTCGGAGGCCGTATAGAGACGAGATACGATGATACACGAACATAAAGTGGAAAAGTCGATCATAATTTTTAAACACCGATGGCATCGTTAGATCAGAGAACTACCTTTTACGGTGGTGCTATAACGAATCGAACACTCGCCGAAAGACGAAATTAAATGGCACATCATCATGCTCTTCTCGTCGGGTCTTGAATACCAGACCATGGCCAATAGAAATAAGAGGGGTTGTGTAACCAAGGCGAAGGATCCGACCCCACCTAGAGGGAACCGGTGGAAGAGTTTTTAGTATAATAAACCGGAGATCGGAAATGACATTGGCATGTTCAACATACCTGGACCGAAAAGTTTTCTTGTGTCGTAAATTGGGTCATTGGAACTCCTGCATTAGACTGATTCTCGAGAACCTAATAAAAGACCCATTTGTAAGTAGGAGTTCCATCGAACTAAATTCACAAAACAAGAATGTTCTCGCAAATAAAACTTACATGCAGGCCGACATTTTTATTGGCGGTAATCGAGTCGTTTTCCCTTCTCTGTTTCTTTAATTCCTCAGAAGCTCTTTCCCTCTGGCTAACAGGCCTCTTCTTATGAGGAACCTTAGGGTGGGCGCGGGGAGAGTCGAAGACCTTGGTCGCAGAAGCCAAGAAAAGCCCATCGCTTTGTACGTCCATGTTCGGGGGAATACAAATATTGCTCGCGAGAAGAGTATTGTGAAGGCTATCGTCATCGACGGTCTTATCGCCGAGCGAGACCTCTTGCTTCACTACTTTGTCCCTCGCCTCCCTCAAAGCGTTCAGCGCATACACTTTCAGACCATGATTAAATGCCGCAAAATCCGCGATATCCAAAAGGTATTGTTGGCCACGCGCGACAAGTTCATCGTAGTTCCCCATTTCGCCCGTTAATGCCATTTGTGGAGTAGAGTTGAAAGCTTGCAATATCTTGAAATCCTTTCTCCAACGGGCTAATACATACTTCGAAGGTAATATCACAACGAATTCTTGCCGAAGCACGCACAATGCATGCCTACACAATATACCACTATATTCGAAAGAGCAACAAATACACCACACCTCGTGCTCGGCTGAATTGTAGGTGACCTTGTAGTCAAGTTGCCGGCTCTCGATAAGTTCGGTGACCATGTAAGTTACTATAGGGCCGTTCCTCTCGACTCGCGTGCACACACATTGGATTAAGTGCCTGACCTCATCTTGGAACTTCTGAAACATGTTCGCAGTATACAATTTTGCAATTTGTTTTTCAAATTCAAATCCGGATATTAGCTGGGGCGAAGTGTGTGATGAGTGGAAATCCTCTTGAACCTCTTTGCCCCACTTATCTTTCAGAACGCTATCATATTGCTCTAGAAACTTCTTTAGCGAGGTCTTAGAGGTCACGAAACCATCAAAGAAAGCATTTCCGCTTTCGTTATCATGGGTGGAAGACATGGACGCCCAGAAAGCGCTTCTCACGTAAACGGGAACCCACTGCTTCCGATCTTCATGCAAGGACGATAGATACTCATTATCATGGAGTTGGTATTTAACAACTGTTTCCTCCCATTCCATCTCGAATTCATTTATGGTTATGGAATCATGGACAGCTTTACTTAATTTACTGACTATTTCCTCCTTCGCTTGCGCTTTCCCCAGCTTTTCGGGTAGCTTCCTCATGACGTGCCAGAGGCAAAAACGATGTCGAGCACTAGGAAGCACTTCTTGAACCGCCCCACGAATTGCTTCGTCTTGATTAGTAATTATAGCGTTCGGAGACTTGTCGTTCATGCACCTTAGCCACCTTTTAAAGATCCAGACGTAGGACTCCTTACTCTCGCTGGCGAGAAGACCGCAACCTAACAAGATAGATTGGCCATGGTGGTTTACTCCCAGAAAGAGAACCAAAGGGATATGGTATTTGCTCGATGAGTAGGTCGTATCGAAAGTAACAACGTCATTGAAGTGCCGATACGCAGCTCGCGATCTCGCATCGGCCCAAAAGACGTTCACAAGAAGGCCATTCGCATCCATATCGCAACTGTAAAAAAAGCTCGGGTTTCGCAGTTGCATGGCTTCGAAGAACTTCGTAAGAGCCTCGGCATCTCCCTCTCCAAGTCTAAGTCGCCTCATCTGATCCGCAAGGTTTCTGGAACCCTTCTGGTTGGACGAGGAACTCATGTTTTCGGCCGCCTGAGAAATGACCGCATTGATGGGCACGGTGGGAAGCGTGCCCTGGAATTCGTTCACGTGAAGCTGCCTCTTAATCGTGATCGGCAGCTCTCGGAAGCATTTCATGAACCGAACCCGATCGGGATCGAGCGGGTGATTGTGCTTCAGTATAACATAATCGATGACCCACGAATCCTTTAAAGCGGGGTCTTTTATAACCATCATGGCTCGGCATCCGCATTTAACTATGGGTCTTCTCCTGCACTTGACAACCGCCTTTTTCACTCTCGGATTCCCTTCTTTACAGCAAGTAAATGTTTGACGGTACTTCTTTCCGTGCATGCTGTGGCTCGTTCGTCTCGTGACGCCGAAGCCGGTTCGATACCCGTACGCCGTGTAGAACAGGAAAGCTTCTTCGATGCTCTTGAATCTCATCCCCACTTTCGGAACCAGCGCATCATCCGCCGCGCTAGTCGTGGGTTCCTCGTGCGCGACCGCCGCCATTCCGTTTTCCTTCCCAGCAGAACATTCTTCGCTCGAGTTGGCGCTTCGGTCTTCCGCCGGCTCTACTCCCGATGAGCTCTGCAGGACATGTCTCGGAAATTTCATACAACAAAACACGAGGAAACGAAAAGATAACGCAACGTCTCGCCGCAAAACCAAATTCCTCATTCTACTACTGCTTCTAAGCTATGAACTATTAATAGTTACCGAGATCCGTGGTTCCGTCAACGGAAAAAGCATTCGTAATAGCTTAAGCTTAAGAAAATCTACTGATGGAAATAACTCAAATATTCATTTTTTAATTAATTGGCCTATAGTTGAGGGGATCAGTGTATACTTTGATCATCTTTACTACATACAAAATGAACAAAAAAAAAAATAGCAACAAAAAAAAAGAAAAATCGGCAAAAATTTAGGATGTGTCGTAAATAAGATGCATCAAATACAAATAATAAATCTCTAAAACTAAATAATGCAAATTGCGGAAAAAAAAGAAATTTGAGGGGTGTAAAAATAAAGGGACAAAAAAAGGACCTCTTTTATGCGCACGTTATTACGAGCACTCTCCGGGGACTCGTCGGAGTCGGAGTCGCCTCCATCGTCTCCGGCGCCGGCGACGCCCCGGGGCGGCGGAGCCGCAGCGGCCTCAGGAGGAGCGCCCGGCGCTCTGAGATTCGTGCGCCGTCTCCGGCGATCCTCGGCATCGGGATTGGGCTCGATCACCACCATCGAACTCCGCTAGGGCAAAAAAAAAAAAAAAAGAGGAAAAAGGTGGAGAATTTGCCCTAAATTTGGCGAAACTTGGAAGAGATTGCACCGGTCGAAAGGCGGAGATTAGGGTTTTGTTCTTTTTACAAGAGATTCGGTCTTCGATGCGAAGATAAAAAAACCTGACGCAAAATCTAGGTTTCTCGCTATGGAAAAAATAGAGAAATTGGTCAAAATTTGTAAAATCAGGATCAAATTGAACCGTTCGAAACAGAGAAGATTAGGGTTTCGTCTAAGACATGCATTATTTGATGCGAAGGGAGAAAAATCCGACGAAAATCTAGGGTTCCATGCTCGAGTAAAAATCAGGAAAAAAAAAAAAAAGTAGAGAAATTCGTCCAATTCCCACAAAATCGGTATCAAATTGCACCGTTCGAAAGGGCGGAGACTAGGATTTGGATCAAAAGACGCATTCTTTTATTTGATCGAAGAAAAATTTGACGGAAATCAAGGGTTTTTGTTTCGGTTTTGGAGGATTTCTAGGGTTTTGGGGGAGAAATGGGGCGAGAGAGGGGACGAGTCCACGGGGAAATGAGAAGTAACCCAACAACTACCCCAATGTGTACGGAACGGGGGAAATTGTGGGGCTCCGAATAACTCCCCCAAACTATACGGATGTGGTATTTACGTTTCATTGGGGGTGTTATTGGGAAGTTATTCGCAGAGTATAGCAAGAAGAGAACTACATAAATTATGATGCAATTGCTACAAAATAAATTTTTTTAAAAAAAATTTAAATAAAAATTTTAAATTTACCTTATAATTAACCATTTAGATTCATATTCCATTATTAATTTTAAATGATTAATCTTACCCAGTTGGTCAAAAATAATAAAAATTACGTACAAAGTACCATAATTATTATTATTATATTTTATTTAATTTATAAAAAGTCAAAATATTAAAAGTGGATTCAATTTCACGTCGAAAAAATTATTCTATATTGCGGACATATTCTTTTTATTATTTCCCCATTATTTGGCTTATATTAGTTCACTTTAAATTGCTAAAAATATAAATCTAAAATTTTAAAAATTTTGGTTTGACATATAAAATTTTAAAATTCAAGCGAAAGTTTGAATTGCTGCGGATCAAATAACCCGCAAAAAAAAAAAAAAAAAAACAGTGGAATAAATACAAGCTTCGTGGGGTTGCTCAGCATGATCAATAAGGCATACTTAATAATAATAATAATAATAATAATCTTATGTTCATATACAGTCCACAACAATGTTTAAATGCTAACAATTTCAAGTGAAAATGAGTATAATTCCGCAAGAGATTACCCGCTGCGGATAGATTGATCACTCGATGGTACCCTGTAGACCACCTTTTTTGGTGTGAGGGAGGGATAGAGACGACCGAAGTTCACTCGGGGATGTTCGGTGTCTATGGAATGAGATATCTTGTAATCCCAACACTGTGTCGAGTGCGAAGAGGTTAACTCGACTGGCGGCGATCTGGTGGGTTGTTTGGACCGAGCGCAACAATTCTATCTTTCGTGACACGCCTCCCAATGCAAGCCGGGCCACTATTCGTGTTGAATCATTGTCGAAGGATTGGACCGACGTTACATGATTCTCGACTACATCTGACCTAGTTACTTGTTTTTGTTCTTTTTCTCTTTTTTTTTTTCTTTATTTTTTTCGGTTTTTCTAGGAAGCCCTAGCTGCTTCCACCTTATATGCTTAGTTCATCACATTTAATGAATGAAGCAGGTAGCATGCTACCTTTTTCTCAAAAAAAAGAAAAGAAAAGAAAATGAGTATAATTCGCAACAAAGATTATTTCAATAGAGCAAAGCATCAACGAAAAACTACTCGAACAGTTTCGCAATCGGACAAAGAATTAGCCCTTTGCTGATTCTATTCTGCAACCAGGAGAAATGACCGATAAATTATGATTACATCGACGACGAACTCTTCGACCACATTTTAATATCATTACCGAACAGTACGCGAACAAAGTATCAGTAGTTGTCGCAGTTTGAGCTTGATAGGTTATGTTACATTGCAGGTAATAAGTTGCCAAGAACTGAATCCCAGATTTGTATATTACATTGCAAGATAGAAGTTTCAAAGTTGAAAACAAAAGGGAAAAAAAAAACACCCCCTAGGATACAAATCTGATCTATTAACAGCTCAACATTCAATCTTCTTTTAGTTCGCATCTATTCGATCTTGCCGCGGAAAACCATTTAGCCTCTTCTTCCGTCCGTCTATGAAGGAAATTCGCAGACACGAGCCAAATATTCTGACGAGTAAGTTCTTGAAGCTTTGCGGGCTGTTGAAGTACCTTCTAGTTTTCCTTTGACGACTTCTTCCCCTTCTTTTGTTTCTGCTTTAGTTGGGTGAGACCTGGGGCGGTGATCTTAACGTTGCCGATAATTGCGGCCACCAATTCCGGGTCGGTGCATGCTTTCATTAGTTCCTTTTCTCGGTTCGTCACTTCGGGCATGTGACTGAATAGATTCATCGCAGTTTTTGCAGCTGAAAGGACGATACTTTAGATGTCAAATCACCAAAAGTCGAGAATGTTTAAGTACACAGAGGAAGATATGGAGGGAGAGTTTGCATTAAAATTTATAACACAATTCGGAGAGATTCTCAATATTCGACTTAGAGAAGAAGATACCTTTCCCTTTCTTTGCAGTGCCTGGAGTTATCTTGACACGGTATTTGTATGTTTGCAACGCATTATAAGGACCGCAAACCGGAACAGCGTACAGCAAAATATCGCTCGGTAGAGGATTTCCTGTCAAGTAATCTAAATCATTTAATTTCATTTTCTCTTCTTCGCCAATTTCATGGATTCCATCTTCATCGATAGCTATCTTAGCCATCTCAGAACTGGATTTGTTTGTTTCTGAAGTGAGATCCTCAGAGTTGGCACCATTTGCATTTAAGCCGTGGGGCTGATCTGCTCCGGAAGAATTTTCTTGACAATCGCGAGAAAGGTGGCCGGATTTCTTACATTTGTAACATACTTTCAACGAATCATCTTGGCCTGAAAATAGGAAGAAAAGGAAATACGTTTGACTAGATTATTCCAAACAATCCAGGCAAGAACTGTCACTCCTCCATTAAAATATATGGAGACTCGCTCATTAAGAGCAAAATCTATCACTCCAGCAAGGATGGATAAAGAACATGAATGAATAGATATAAAGATATGATTTTCGTGATTCTGCTGTTCTATAACAAAATTGATCATTCTACAGGCATCTACTGAAAGGATAAATGACCCAAAATAATCGGGGAAATATTTTAATTGTAATAAGATTTGTGACTAAAGAAAACAAGTTAATGCAAACATAATTTCATGGAAAAAATAGCAGATCTTAAATAAAATGCCAGTAAAAATTATTTGGACACTCCTCAGATAGTCAGATAATAAGAATCTAATGCAAGGCAATGCCAAAATTTCTAGCTGCACATCAAAAGAAAAACTCCTTCGCATTATTTCTTTTTTTTTTTAATTATGATCTAGGAAAAATGAATTCGAAACCAGAGATAACTTTTAGTAAAGTACCGGATACTGCTTTTGTTGGCTTTTCGGCAACACCATCCTGATCATGTGAATCTTTATCCTTTTTCAGAGCTTTTCCAGCAGACTGAAATAATGAAAAGATGATTAATAATGGAAGTTGGAAAAATAACGTGGCAGACAAATGGCAGTCCTTAAGAACTAATAAACAAATCCAAAAATCATTGCATTTACCGCTAGTAGAGCCATACGAATTTCCCTTTCTTCTTCGTCCTGCTCCGCATATTTCTCCTTAATCTTCTTAAGTTTGCCCTTTTGCCCACGACTAATTTTCATACTAGCAGTCTTTAAGTTCTCCTTAACTTTATCTTGTTGAGAACCTGAAAGAACGGGTTTATTTCCTGCTTCGTTTTCATGTAACTCACTCACAATTTCATCTTTATTCTGTCCTTTCTTAAGTTTTCGCCTCTCTGCCTTCGATACATGAGGCTTCTCTCTCACAGCAGCGTTTTTCTCTTCAACATCATCCGCCGCTTCCAATGTCGATTTATTATCATCCAAACCAGAAGTATTATTAGATAATTTAGCAGGGCCAAGGCCCAAAGCCATATCCATAAGAACCTCAAGTTGGGTAGTAATATCTTTATCAGAGGAATTCTCATGGTGAAGGTCTTTCAAATTGCTTGCTTCAACATTATCATTAGGAGATACTGGAACTGTATCTGGTTCTTTACTTGTCTCTCCTTCACTAATAATTTCTTCATCTGAACCAGAATCGTTCTGTTCTTTACGAGGCTCTTCTTGGACTTCTTGAAGGGCTTCATCTTCACCTCTTACACGCCTTTCATTTAGATGCGAAGCCAAGGAGCTTTCATCCAAACGAAAGAGAAGGCCAAATCCCATCACAAGAGGGTGAGGAGGGAGAAAATTCTTTTTACCGCGGATCATGAAGCTTCCCACAGTGAGATACTCGCCGGTTGGTGCAGTTTTGCTCACTTGATTTGGGTACACCCACCAAGCGCTCGTCACAATTTTCGAGTCCCATGCTTGGCTGTGACAGACCTGAAAAAAAAGGAAAAAAGAGAAGATAAAGATAAAGATGTGTTTGAGAAGTCCACCAGATAAGTTAATAGAAAATGAATAGGCCCTTTGATATATCTCCCTATAAAATCATCTATGTATATTCTATATCTGTATAATCTGAATTGTCATCATATATACCACTCGAATTTACAGCTGCTGGCAAAAGTGCCCATATTTCAGGTTAGGGAGTCATCTGATTCATCGGAGAAAGTTGGTTTTCAATTATGATCAGTTTGACATTTCCGGAAAAACACAAATTGAAAAAAAACGTTTTAGTGGCATGCACAAGAATTTCAGATTTTTGCACGAGAAAATAAGTAAATAGATATTTGCATAGATTTTTTTTAAATTTTTTTTTTTTTGAGAGAATGGTAGCATGCTATCTATAACGTACATTTTTTTTTTAGAAATAACCTTAGCTGAAAATGTGAAGCAACTAGGTTGCGAACTTAGGACCATGCCTATCAACCATCAAGGATTCGCCTCATGCACTAGGTGATATTTATGAAGTTGTATATATGAAGAATTGAATTTAGACAAATATGGAATAAATTTGCTATACAACTAATAAGCTATAAGAAACTTATGACATTACTACAGTAAGAAAAATGAAATATTTAACATACAGTAAAACATCCAGCTTGATTTAATGTCAGGGGCGGTATGGGACCATCTGGCTTGTGATTCTTGATCACAGTACTCGAAGCTCCATGAAGGTCTGCATGTACATAGCTATTTAAAAAGCTCAAAATAAGTCACAGCATAAAACCATAATGAATAAGGAGTTTCATATTGCAAGATGAACCGATGAAGAATGATGTTATTTACAATGACCAACAAAATGAAGGCAACTGCATTAACTGACCCAGTATTATTCCTAATGTATGACAGTTTTGAACTGAAATCAAAAAAATAGTAAGATTCACTCACAGATCTCCTTTGGACATGTATCGCTTGACAATCATCTCGTTTTGTTGAGCATCACGACCACTGATAACCAAATAATTCTCGCTGCTGATGAACCAGTTGAATTTCTCAAACCAGTGAACTTTACGCATATGAGATATTGCAGCAACAGTTTTTTCCTGCAAGAAAAAAACAGTCGTTATTACTGGGAAATTATAATGCAAAAACCATACGTGGCCCAGTTTAATAAAAGCTGTATATGAAATTCGGCTCTATTATAAATTACAATTTACCAAACTTTCCTAATTGCAATTTGACCAACTATCTTTAATTTGGTTTGAAGTGACCAACTAACTCCAATGATTTTGAGTTAAAACATGACTTGATGGCACACCCTCGAGATATCACCAAGTCTAAAGAGGAGGCTATTTGCAATATATGGGTATTCACGTTAAATTTGAAGTCTTACATGAATTTATGTCCAAAGTGGAATTTGAAGTATAATCTACAAGATTACCTGAGCAAGTTGTTGGCGCGTCTTCTTCTCAGCTGCTTTAAAAGCCTTCTCATGTGCTGTCATGGTCTTTTCTTGCTTACTTTCCTGTTTTTTCTTCATTTCGTACCAGCGGCGTGCATTTGCATGTGCAGAAAGTGCCAAATCGACCTCTACCTGAAGTAAATGAAAAAAAAAAGCATGTAAATAGGAATGTAACATTTTGGAACGAGGAATCATCATGCAATAACCTTAATGCTGAAATATATTCATGCATCTGCAGAGCCTCAATCTAACAAATATTCCAGATGAAGACAAAATGAAGGAACAGCGGTAGAAGTCAAAGTAAGGTACTAAAAGAAGAACCTTTTCAGCAGGGGCAGTTTTTTCATCCTCATCCATTTCATCGAGGTTGTTACTGAGGAGCAGGGTAATACAATTTCTCTCCAAATGGAGTTTATCAATGAGACCCGCTACTGGATTTCCTGATTTCCTCTCTTCCTTCACCATGCGCTCAAGATCTGCCCAAGCCATCCCATTTGCTAGGGCAACACGGACGGCTAGAATGGCCGCATCCACATCTTCTAAGTTGTACTCAATCAGTTGTGCCAATTCAGTACAATGGTCCACTTCTTTCCTCAATGTATGTACACGGTTTTCCTGTATTGTAAGAATAACTTAAAATGCCACGGAGGCTATTTTGTGAAAGAGAGAGAAAGAGAGAAAGTGTGAACCTGATCCGAGCGTATCTTATTAAGCTTTTGTATTGCTGTTTCTTCTTTTGCTTTTTGCTGCTGCTCCACTCTTTGGCTTTCAATTTTACTGTAGAACTCGTCCAAAGCTGCATCAAATGTTTCAAATTTAACAGATTCCCTTGACTTGAACTGATTCAGCAGTATAGGACAGAATTCATCATATATCTGCATATGGAAATAAAGGGATATGCTTTATTTTTCTCACAGAGTAGATAAATCATCAAAAGGAGCAGATCAACTTTATTTGAGCATAAATCAACAGATTCACAAATACATGGAGGAGAGAAGCGAAGGAAAAATGGAATCCAGCCCGAATTTTCTGATCAAACCCCTAATTGTGTACTTAAAGTAATAGGGCAAGAGTGCTTGACCAAAACTGATAAATATATCAGTATTGGTTTAAAACAAATAAAATATTCTATTACGTTGCCATAATTTGTCCAAACTGATTTACATGAAGGTTCACTTATCAGGCCATAGAACAAGATAAACCAAAGAATTCACATCGTAATAGTCAAATCTCATATTGCATGATATAATAAATGACGATTCATATGTGACACTGAATAAAATGAGAACAAAAGGTTCAGTCAAACACTTGGTAGATGCATGTTACTGGCATATCCCCAATCTGTGCACCAAATACACATTATCAAAATTCAGTTGATTGAACGTATATTTGAAAAGCACTGTTTCCTCGAGAAAAGTAAAAACAATTAAAAGGAGATATTGCAATTAAGTGAACAGCAAATACAGCATAATAAACTTGGCCTACCCACTACGTTCAGAAAGAACAACCTAAAGGAAGTATTATTGCATAGACATACCCGCGAAAATTAAGAACAGCAAATTACCATAGTTAATTTGCATAAGATTAAAGAAACGAAATTAAAATGGAAGATAAAACTAGCTGACTTCCGTAGTACTGCTAAACCATCATCCAAACAATGTAATCTTTGAACAGAAGTAATATATCAACCTTCAAAGATGAAGCAGATTCTTGTGGTTTTTTTGTATCCTTTCCAGTAGTTTTACTCTGCATCAAAATGTATCCTTCGGGAATCCTCTTACCGGATATAATGTCCTCAAGCCAATCTTCAAACCTCAAAACAGCTTCTGCAAGAAGGTGTATCATGTCATCCCCAATTTTACTATCAGGATCTTTCCCAAGTTTTATATTTGGAAGCAGGCCAGCGTCCAATATAATATGCTCAGAGAGTGCTGGTCCATAGCTCAAAACCTCTCCAAGAATGGTCTTCAAAGTAGCTTTATTTGATTGGCTACCATCATTGGCTTTTTTATTCTTAGATTTAGTTTGTTCTTTGGATTTATCTGGAATATTGTTCCCATCATCAAAACGTTCTGAAGACTCATCATGCTTGGTTGAATTTGACTTATTTAGGGTGGCTTTTAACTTTGAGAAGTCGGTTCTTTCGAAAAGGCGGCAAGCCTCTACAGGATAGCGATGGCGTGACATAATAGCCAAACCCTTATCATCATCTCTGCAGGCAACAAAAGAATATCGTGGTTGCATTATCAACAAATAAATAAAAAAAAATAGCAAAGTTTGACAGAGAACAGAAGTTAAAACATGGAAACAAAAGTATACAAAGAAAGCTAACAAAAGATACAATTTTATTACTAACCAAAGACCCTTCCATAATGTTGAGTTTGCTCTGTAATGCACAAAGAGAAATCTCAATGCAACATAAACTTGAAGGAAAAAAAGTTATTTTACATGCATCGATTTTTTCCATTCAAAACCATTTCAAGATAAGAAGTGTGAGCGTTTCAGGTCAACTTACAGACAATAAGAGAAAAAATCTATGGAGTATATAGGGAATAAAGAGATAAATGAAATGAATAAAGACCTGGTTTGCCAGTCTGTAGGGATAAAAGATTCAGAATAACCACAAAAAAAATAAAATTCAGAAAATTAAGGTGGACCTAAGTTACAAGATGATTAAGATATCTAGTGTAATCATACTTGGTGATTGTGGATTTGATAACAACCTGTGAGAGCGGAGTAGCGTCATTACAGTAAACTCAGAATCCGTGAGAAGAATATTTCCTTGGGCATATAGTTCAAGAATTATATAATGAGCATTACTACCCAATCCAAATTGGAAAAGAATAATCTGCAAATACAAAAAAAAAAGGCAGCAATATAAAGATCATATAAGAAACAAAAAATTGAAACGGCATAGAATGCTGTATTTTAAGCAAAGGGAAGGTAAATTCATGAGGATTCAATTCTTACACGATCATATCCCAGTTGCCGGATGTTTTCAAGCCTTTTTGTCCGTATATGTTTCCGCAATTTAAGAGTAAAGCCGGAAGGAGTTGTATTTTTGTCTCTGAAAATGGACAGAGCATTCCAGTAAATAACGACTCAAAGCTTACATATATTTAAAAAAAAAAAAAAAAACAGACACAAGGTCATTGTTTTACCGCATATACTGAGTTGTATGCAACCTGACTCCGCTTTCCATCAACAAAAATACCTTTTCACTCTCCCCTGATTGGGTGATTCCACTGCTATTCATCAGCTTGAATAGATAAGTCTACAAAATAAAGAATAATTAGAAACGATATGAGTTTAATCCCCAAAAACATTGAAGAAGCCGGAGACTTGCATCGAGAAAGGAATATTGTGTGAAGCCTTACTAAAATAAAATCATTTGCTGCTGTAGCATAACCAGGACGCCTACTTCGATGAAATAGTAGATTGAAAACAAACATGTTAATACTAATTGTAGTGATCTACTCTTCCTCCACACTGCTACAAAGGAAACTCCCGCTTGTTTTCGTAAAACTAGCTTAGAACGGGAAGTGTGTATCTTTCTTCAAGCTGAAGATAAGCATCAACAAAAACATTTGCTTCCATGAAATACAAATGAACTTACATGGAACAGCTATTTAGAAAAGGTTACAACAAGATTGAAGGGGTCTCAAATTTTTCATTTATCTTTTGTGCACAAACCAAGCACTTATATTTCCGTATAATCGATCACTTCGCAAACACTTAAGCGAAGAACCCAAAAGTTCCTCCTAGCACTAGGGTTAGAATTCAAGCTTAAGTATCTACACCTCCCATCATCAAATACCTAATATGATTAGAGTTTCCTACTAATGACTCAAAGCACGCAACTTTAACCCCCAAAACTCCCCTTTTCTACTCTATCTACACAATAACAACAGAAAATTGAGATCATAGGAGATAGAAATGTCCAATTATGAAACTTTGCATCATAAAAGCTAGTTTAAACGTAGAAAACGTGAAAGGAACGAATTGGGGAATCTACAGGGCAGGTCCTATGGATCAAACGCGGAAAGATGCGTGCGCAAATGGGGGAAACCCCAAATGGTCATGGACGAAATGGGGAAATGAGTGCATGGTCTACAGGGTTTTGGGGATTGGGTATAGGGGGATCGGTGATGGGTTGTACCTTGGGGGAGATGTCGTATACGTTGGCGCACCGCATCCCGATGAGCTTGCGGAGGCACTTCACCTCCGCCGCCACATCCGCCGTGTTCATCCGCACCTTCACCATTGTCGCCCTCTCTCTCTCTCTCTCTCTCTCTCTCTCTCTCTCTCTCGATCGTTTTACTACGGAGGGGTCGGGGGAAGAAGAAGACGAATAGGACGAGGGAGTAGTAATAGAGGAGTAGGGGTTGGTTTATTGGGAGAAACCTAAAGTCGGCGACGGCTTCTTATGGAGTATGCGTATGGAGTGACTCGGCGCCGATTTTAATTCAATCAAAATAGGGAGAGGGAGTAATACTGTAAATAGTCTAATAGAAGAGTAGGGGTTGATTTATTGGGAGAAACCTAAAGTCGGCGACGGCTTCTTATGGAGTATGCGTGGAGAGTGACTCGGCGCCGACTTTAATTCAATCGAAATCTGGATCGTAAGAGGATGACATGTGCATTCGCATCATTAATTTTTGGGTTTTTTTTTGCATTTAGCCCCCTCCAAAAAAAAAAAATACAAATGATCCTAATAAATTTATATATGTATAAATAGTCCTCTTTTTGCCATGCGAGCGCCTAAGTGGCATTTTTAAGTTGAATACAGTATTTCAATCATGGTATTTAAACATGATAATTGAATCACCGTGTTTTTTTTTGTATTTTTTTCGTTACTAAGTTAAAGAGGAGGGATTAAAGTGTGGATATGAATATATTGATTCGATCACCGTGTTTAAATACAGTGATTTATTCACCGTATTCAACTTAAAAATATAAATATAACGCTCATGTGGAAAAAAGAGGATTTTTTTATTATGTCAGTTTAATTTAATATTAAAATATATCATACTAGTTTGTAGAATCTAAAACGGTAGACACATATTGCCCATGTTAATAAGAACGTCCTGATACATCAATTCTTATTTAGCCTAAATAAAATAAATTAAAATTTAAATATATGGATAATTTTTTTATTTAATTTTTTTATTAACTTAAAAACTAATAGTGTTTAAGCTTTTTCGTGGAAGCTTTTCTTAAAATATATAACCATTTAAACCTTTGGAAAAAATAAATGTAAAATGGCATTTATATGAAAACATTAGATTGTTTTGGTTACTACTAGGGACTAGAGTGTAAAAACTTAAAAAGTAAATCGCAATATAAGCATAGTATAGGGACCATCCGTAAATTTTACACTATATAGTTCCTTCGCGAAGGTTCACACGTGGGTCCGCGTTGCTTCGAGCGCCTCCTCCGAACCCTTCGAACCCTCGCCCTCACCAAAATCTCCTCTTTCGAACTCTAGGGTTTTAGATCCCACCCCCTCTCTCGAGATCTCGTACTCCCCCTAGGGTTTCGAAGCTCTTACGATTGTCTCCAATGGCGGTACGTTCGATCTTGTTTCCTCTACGTAGTGTAAATTTCGGCGTGTGATTTGTTTGATCCGTGAGGAATCGCTGTGTAGGTGGAGCGGTTGTTGAAAGATGAAGCCACGGAAGAGAAGGGAGATCGAGCTCGGATGGTATTGATTCAACTCGCTTTATAGTAGTTTCAGTTTCAGTTGTAGTCTCTAATAGCGTGTATTAATTGCTATTAGTTATAGAACATCAAAGCGATTTTTTTTTTTTTAAAGTATTTGGTGGTATTTTTTAGTGGAATTAATTGATGAAGCTAAAAGATCATTACTTTACTATTTTAGGTGCTATTAGTTATAGAACATCAAAGTGATATTTTTTTTTTTTAAGTATTAGGTGGTATTTTTTAGTGGAATTAATTGATGACGCTAAAAGATCATTACTTTACTATTTAGAATGCTGAAAAAGTCTCTTTTTGCCCCTTCAATGCTTAGTTTTTATTCCATGAACATATATGAACTGTATTTTGTGGAAAAAAGTTGGGATGATTCGCTAGATGGGTATACATTTTCTCAAATATATAGAAAGGGGAAGTCGTATTTGCTTTGTTTAGCTTGGGAATAACCCTTTGGGGGAGTGTAGCTTTACCTGGCGCAAGAGAAAAGCACTCTTAAGTACGAGGGGAAGAGAAAATGGATGCTAGAAAGTTCAGAATGAATAACGAACTGTGTAAGATAGATTAGTAAATGATATCAGAGTAGGTTTATCTTTATAACTATGACCTTCGATCTTGTCATTGTTGACTGTAAAATTTATGAAGTTTTGATATCTGTTGCACCATTTACTTATGCCTATCATCTTGGAAGTTTAGCTACTCAAGCTTGTCTATTGATGGATTTATGCCGGAAGCAATAGTATAGAGGAAAAAAGATTTCATGTTGGTCATGAGATACAGATGCATTCCTCATTATCCTGTTCTTATTACTACTTGGCCAAGCATGTTACTAACTTTCATACCGTATCCCTTAACCCGACATAATGCCATACCTTAGTCCCTTTTTTCTGATGGCTTTGATGGAATTAGGAGAACAGATGATTATTTTAGTACAGATATTGCTGTTACATTGGTTCTTCCATGACACAGTGAAAATACTTAGCACCATACTAATTTGCAGTCTTCTTGTTGTCTGACTACTCCTCAGAGTCAATGTGCTGGTGAAGCACAAATTAAAAGAAAAGCACAAATGTTGCACGCACGTTTATCTGGTCTACAATCCATTTTCATTTGAGCTTCTCAGAATGGATTAACTTTCTTTCTTTAGTATCTTTCGAAATTGGTCCTCGAGAAAATGAGCTCAAGTAACAAAAAATGCCGCTCAGTTAAGGTCACACCAGGGTGGGGTCTGAGTGGAAGTATTTTGAGTTAGTTCTAACATTCAATCACTTTTGCATGAACCGGTTGTTTTCAAGATTGTGTTGTGTTGCAAGACAAAGATATGAGTGTGCTATGCAATTTCCCCAAGCTCAAATAGTATGCCCGATATGCTGTTTTTCCAAATCAGTAAATATATTTCCTGGAAGAAATTATCTTGAGCTAATTTCTGGATTCCTAATTTTTGTAAGATTTTAATTTCTCTTTCCTGTTATCCTGAAGCCAAAATTTGTACTTACAGTTGCCTTTGCCACTTTCTTTGCGGTGCAGGCATCTTTTATTGGTGCAATGGCAATTGCTGATTTAGTTAAGACCACCTTAGGACCGAAGGGAATGGTATTATCTTGATTCACAAGTTTTTATTGCTCTTCCTCATGTCCACGTCTGACTGTTTCTTTACTGGCTTATCTAATGTGACTTGCATACACACACTTGATGTTTAGGACAAGATCCTGCAGTCAACTGGCAGAGGGCGTAATGTCACTGTTACTAATGATGGTGCAACTATATTGAAGGCACTTCATATTGACAACCCAGCTGCGAAGGTCCTTGTTGGTATCCTTTGATTTTCTTCCAATATGTGATCTTCGATCTGCAAGCTATTTATTATTAAATCTTTGCTCACACTGATTCATTCATTTTAGTAGAAAATAAAAATAATTTTTTTTTGTTACACACAAGAAACTAATTGTCCTATTCTTGTAATTGTTATACAAAGAGAAAGGTTAGTCCTTAGTTTGAGTATCAGATATATCGAAAGTTCAGGATGATGAAGTTGGTGATGGAACAACTTCAGTTGTTGTTTTGGCTGGAGAGCTACTGAGGGAAGCTGAAAAATTGGTCAACTCAAAGATTCATCCTATGACTATTATTGCAGGTTTGTCTCATGCTTTACAAGAACATTTTTGTAGCAGTTCCTTGAGCTGTTGTGAAGTGTTAAAATATGTCTATCTTGGATGCTGTGTGTGTTGTAGGATGGGTACAATGGTAGTATTATGTACTTGTACATAGATCTGTAGTAAACATTCGGGATTATTATTTTATTATTTTATTTTTAAATTTAAGGATACATAGTGTAAAAAAAATATCAATAGGGCTTATCCTAATGAAAGTCATAAGGAGCTTGTAGTGATTAGATGGAAATATGTAACTAGGTTACTTGCACTAGGTTCATGTTTTAATCTCATCCTGCTACTTAGAATGTGTACGGAATGCTAAATGAACTGGGTTTTGCTTGGTTTAGAATAACTTCACTAACTTTGCTGAGGAATCACGTATCTAATGCAGTATATACTATTGCAAGATTTTATTCTTGCATTGTTCTCTTTCAACCCTCTTTCCTTTGTCCAGAAAGTTGGCTATATCTTTGCCTTCAAATAATTTGAGATGATTATTAAAAATATGGCACCCCTTACTGCCTTATTATTGCTGAGTTGTTTTTACTTTTTCAGTGAGATAGTTGGCGTAAATCTACTGAATAATTTATGGGTGCTCAATGGATTGATCTTACAGGTTACAGAATGGCTGCTGAATGTGCACGCAATGCTTTGTTAGAGAAGGCCATGGACAACAAACAAGACCCAGGTATCAACAATTTGGTGATGCATGAATAATATGATTTTTCTTTTATATCTTATTATATCGATTAGTTTTTTATGATTATATGGTCCGACAAACTAGCTTCGCTTGCAGTCTCTGACTTTCCTCTGTTTTTAGTAGTTTATAGCCTATAACCTAAATCTTTAATGTCTTTCTGAATATCCTACTTTGATTTCAGAGAAGTTCAAATCCGATCTAATGAACATTGCTATGACAACTTTGAGCTCGAAAATACTTTCCCAGGACAAGGAGTACTTTGCTAAACTTGCTGTTGATGCTGTTTTGAGGCTTAAGGTACTACACTTCATATCTATTATGTATGTCCATATGTGTAATGTGTGTACGTGTATGTATGTAAAATACATATGTATTGATGTTTACATGGATTGGTTATTAACCGATATATGAGCTGTCATTAATTGAATTACCATTTGTTTTTCAAGTTGCTCATTATTGTATGCTGTTTTTTCCTAGACAAAGTGTCTGTTCTGTACTTACAAGACCTCAACTTTCCAGGTGACAAGTAGGAATATAAATTGCCCCGTGACTTGTATGTAATGTAAAATGGTTATTTTACTTTTACTAATTAGATACTATATAGATTTATCTGCGATCAATTGCACCTAAACATAAATTTTTTTGCCTTCTTTCCATTGATATTGGTAATTGCTAATTTGATCCACCAGCGATGATTTCCTTTTAGCAAGTTCCATTTATTCTTTTTAATATCTATTCATGTTTTTCTTGCTGGTATCAGGGGAGTACTAATTTGGAGGCCATCCAAATTCTAAAGAAACCTGGAGGATCTCTGAAGGACTCTTTTTTGGATGAAGGGTATGATTTCACAGTCAAATATATTAACATGTGTGGTCAAGCAGCTTTGCATTACCATCATCAGTTAGCCTTAGGCAGTAATGGCGAATTGGGGATGTACTCTTCAGTAGTGTAATTTATTATATATGATATCCATATGATAATCCATTTTTCTTCATGTAATATATGTGAAAATGGATCTACGGTTTTTTTTTCTATAGTTGCGTAAAGTATGAAAAAGCATACAAAGTTCAATATATCAGTTGCCCCGTGCTTGACTGCTTGTTCTATGCCCAAAAAACAAATAACTAGGCTTTCTGAAGCTAAATGAGGTTTACATAAGCGAACTTACATTAAAATTAGAAGATTGATATTGCACAAAAGCTCAATAATAGCATTACCCGTTGTCCTTTTGTGAAGGTTTATTCTCGACAAGAAAATAGGTATTGGGCAACCAAAGCGCATTGAGAACGCCAAGATTTTGGTTGCCAACACTGCTATGGACACCGACAAAGTAAAGATCTATGGGGCCCGCGTTCGTGTTGATTCGATGACTAAGGTTGCAGAGATCGAAGCTGCGGAGAAGCAGAAGATGAGAGAGAAAGTGCAAAAAATAATAGCCCATGGAATCAACTGTTTCGTTAACCGTCAATTGATATATAACTTTCCAGAGGAACTATTTGCTGATGCTGGCATACTTGCTATCGAGCATGCTGATTTTGATGGGATTGAGCGGTTGGCGCTCGTTACAGGTGGTGATATTGCATCGACTTTTGATAATCCGGAGTCTGTTAAGCTTGGGCATTGCAAGCTCATTGAAGAGATAATGATTGGTGAAGATAGGTTGATTCATTTCTCTGGGTGCGAAATGGGTCAGGCTTGTACCATTGTTTTAAGAGGTGCAAGGTATGTCCATTAGACTGTCATCTAATTCGTAGCTTAATTATTTCTAAGATAATTGAGCTAGCATATTTGCTGTCATCGTCATTTTGTCTTGTTATATTTTTTTATCTTCTTAGGCTTGCACTTGTTATGTCTGTCGTACTGACTAATCATGTGATCCTGGTTGTGATTTATACAATTATACCTACTTCATTCGCATCTGAACTATATGGAGTAGGAAGTTTAAGTTAGTTTTTATGAAGTCTATTCTTCAAATATCTGTTAACAGTCCAAACCCCAAACACTCCAACCCATGTAAGTAGCGGATATGGGTAAGAGATCTTGGATATACCATGATTTCCTCTAGATTTGTTCCTCTCTCTCTCTCTAGCTTGCTCCCTCTATTAGCTGCAGCACTGAGGGGAGAGGGGTTGAAAGATGGTTAACCTCTTTATTGTGCTATTGGGTAAATCGTGAAGCTTACCTACAGATATTGGCCTTGCTTAACTGCATCAATTGTTGTGCCCGTTACCAACTTCAGGCAAATAAATTCCTATTTTACTAGCCTTGATCACATGGAACATCTATTTAATATGTCGTTATGTAAAGGAAGGGTGAAGTTTGCATTTTCTTTTTGTTTATTTTTCAGCTGATTCTGTTCAACTGTTCTTATTTTATTTTTCCTTTTTTTTTTTTTTGATATCATTTGCAGCCAACATGTGCTCGATGAAGCTGAAAGATCCTTGCACGATGCCCTGTGTGTGCTGACGCAGACCGTGAACGACAGCCGGGTCTTACTCGGCGGCGGATGGCCTGAGATGGTGATGGCAAAGGAGGTTGACGAACTAGCACACAGGACCCCCGGAAAGAAATCTCATGCTATCGAGGCCTTCTCCCGGGCTCTCCAAGCCATCCCAACCATAATATCTGACAATGCCGGACTTGATAGCGCCGACCTTATCTCTCAGCTCCGTGCTGAGCATCATAAGGAGAGGAGCACTTCTGGAATTGATGTCATCTCTGGTGGGGTAAGTGATAGAGATGTTGTCCTCTAGCTGTTTTTAAGGTGTAGTAATTCATTAGTCCTTTTTAACCTTTTACGTGATAGCATTAAACTCCTTTCCCTTAAGCTTCTGCAATTAGGTCCCTGAAGTCTGTACGTCATGCAGTCTGTTCCTTGCTGTATTCTTCCTACAATGTGATAGCTGTTTTTGCGCGTGACTGACATGCGATAAATTAACTTATGAAATGATGAAACCGCTAAATTTTATGCAGCTTGTTTTCCTCTTATCTTTTGTCATTTTTTCCACTTATCCCTCATATGCACAAACAGAAGTTAGCTCCCTAAGGTGGGAAACTTTGGTAAATGTCAGAATGCATAATTTATGGACTTTGGGGGCCGAACACTCAATTTTGTTGAGCTAAAAGCAATTGCCTGGAAATTCCATGATGGATTGTGTTTACGTTCTGATATGATGAAAATTTTGCTAATCATAAAACAATAACATTCCAATGCTGGTGCAGGTCGGCGACATGGAAAAGCTCGGAATCTCGGAGTCCTTCAAAGTTAAACAAGCTGTACTTTTATCGGCGACCGAGGCGGCTGAGATGATACTGAGGGTCGATGAGATCATTACTTGTGCTCCGAGGAAGAGAGAGGATAGAATGTGACCTTGTTCCTCGTTCCATTTAACCAACCATGGCAATTGTTTGAATATGGGTTCAATGCGTTTTGAGTTTTTCGAACTCTATTTATCAGATGCCTGTAAACTGTCCAAATATCTGCGACTCGAGACTGCTTAGATCTTTGAGTTCTTTTGATTGAGATGTTGTATCAGGTTTTGCGCTTGCTTTCCACTTTTTTGCGCTAATCGGAAAACCAATCATTTTATTTTTTACACCATAACTTTGTACCCATTTGAATCTTAGACGTTTAGAGTAATTAACTGCAGTAGCAGATGAGTAAGAATAGTGGCTTAGGGCTCTACTTTTGCTATTTATCACTTTGTGTGATCAGTTTTATTTTTTGGGCATGGTTTCGATAAATTTGTGGCAATTTGTTTGGTTGTTTGGTTTACAAAAATTGATCACCATGTAATATTACATTTACTTAGCGACCGTTGTGGAAGTGGACCGAGTGGCTCTGACTTTAGAGGAGTTGTCGGTGGTACAGGAGTTCCCGGATGTATTTTCCGCAGAGTTGCCAGGGGTACCGCCGGATCGGGAATTGAGTTTGTTATAGACTTGATTCTCGGTATCGCGCCAAATTTCGAATGCTCCGCATCGAATGGCGCCGGCAAAATTAAAGGATGAAATGTGATGTAATAGATAGTAATCTCTCTTTGTTTCAGTTGTATATCGTTTGTGATGCTTGCTCTTATTTTGTTGGCACTAGTCGTGTCCCGTTGATGATTGTGTATGTATAGAATTTAATTTTTTGGGTAAATTTTTATACACGATCAGGTAGTTGAGTTTTGGGCGGACAGGGAAGGTGCTGTCTATTCGGCGTCTGTTCGACGCGCCCGAACCGGTCCAAATTGGTAGCAGTCGCAGGGCGTGATAGATAGTTAATGTTTCGACATGCAACAGCGAATGTATGTGATCATTTGCGAATGTAATGTTCCATAATTAAGAGCAACTCAGGAGAAGTTTATGATTGCAGTGAGAAGGCTAACATTGCCCACCTCTATGGTTGTTGTTGAGACTTAAAATTGTAGGTTTTTTTCATTGATATTGTTGTTGATTCTTTTCATTCTATAGTTTATGGGATTATAATCGCCATGTGCGTAGAAAATCTAAACACAGGTTGATTCCACTACTGATTAGCGACGGAATACATTCTAGTCATGTATATTATTTGCAATAATAAGATTTGGAAAAAAGCAAACAAAATGATAAACAATGATTCTGAATTGATTCTACTGCTCATCAGTGTCGGGATGCATCCTAGTTGAAAAAATGTAGATAAGCAATTTCAGAGATCATAAGAGGTGCTAGGTATCTTTGAGCTGCACAAAAGGAGATCAAACTCATCAACAACTGCAGGTTGAAAACAATCTAAACTGCTCTATTACGCCGCGCGCTATTTTCGTTTGTCCTTTTTCTTTCTTCTATTCTAAATCACAACAGTGTTGTTACTCTCAATCGATCGCCTTCACAACCCTAAAGGAGTTCATGACTTCGCGCAAGTCCTCCTCCTCCTCGCGGAACACATCTTCAGGGGATTGTAATCTTAACTCGTACAACCGCTTGTTCTCGACGCCGAGAACCGACAAGTATCGCCTGTTCCATTCGAGCCGCTGCACCCTATCTTGCGGCATAACGGCCAATTCGTTGTTGCTCGCATACGACTTTATGTTCACCTGCAAATATCGAAAAGAGCAGGGGACATTATCTAATCCCTGAACTGATACAAAATAGGTTAAACTTAAGCTTGCAATGCCTTATGAAGTTAACAACAAAAGCATTTGACTCTTATGTACCTCAACTTGATAGTAAACCTTTCCATCATCCGCAACTCTTGACGACGTAGACAAGATGTTGGACTCGCGCCGAACGCCCAATCTCGTCGACATGAACTCAGTCAGGTACTGCTTTAGAACCTTCTCCGCGGCAGCTTCGGGGGTCCCGAGATCTTCGACGCTTCTATACTTGGAAGACGAAGGAGACGATATGTCCACCGACAAGTTCTCGTCGAGAACATAAGGGTCCCTGAAGAAGATATCGGCGCCGGCACCGCGGACTTGGATCCAGCTCTTCGGGTACAAGAAGGTGTAGCCGTCGAAGTTGTCGATGTACTCTCTGAATCCGAACGAGGCGTCGGCGATTGCGATTTCGTGGCGTGCGATGGGCGCGAAAACGAGACTCGATAGCATTGAGGCTATCACATTCCTCCTGGGAACTGCGAAAAGCTTTAGTCCACTTCCACAATGGAACCATGAGGAAATGTTTTGTAGTTCTTTTCCAAATTTGCCGTATCCAAATCCGAAAAAAAGTAAATAAATTTAATCTCATTATTTTGGTTCGATTTCGCTTCATTCTCTATACTCAATTCGAAAATTTCACTTTTGTAACAAAATTAACCAATAATCCATAAACACCCATGCAAAATTTACTACATTTCAACAAATCAGTGTTAGATTTAGCAACATTGTTAATTACTCTCAACACCCAATTCCTATCAATTCACAACAAAAAGAAAAAGAAAAGGAAAAACTCAAGAACAACAACAACAGAACAAACTCCAAATTACTAAAACACTTCTAAACTAGTAATCATTTCTTATGAACTAGGATTCGATTTCGCGGAAAATATCGTAAAATTGTGGAAATGAGCTGAATCACTGATATGCCTTAAACGAAACTCACATGCATTATTTCTCAAAAAAAAAAAAAAAAAAAAAAAACCCAAGTAATAATCTTCTTATGTATGATTAAGGAAAAAGAGAAGGGGAAAAAAAAAAAGAGTATTTTTATCCATAAAAATTAGCCCTTTTTGTATGATCAACTCGAGAACAATAGCAACTTACCAATTCGCCAAAACCCCTTACAAAATTGCATTTTTCTCACAAACAAACAGCAATCCAATTCAAGCAAATTTTTTAAAAAAGAAGTCTCATTAATTTGCAGAGATAAACAGAATTTTTGATTCTCGAACCGGGAATTCGCATGCAAGCAAAGAAAAATTTAGGATGCGTCCACGTAATAATAATAATCTCGCATATCTCACATATGCAAGCAAAGAAAAAAACAGGGCTAAAAATTGCATTTTTACGCCTAAAAAAAGTAGGACAAAAAAAAAAAGATGGTAAAAGCGAGAGAGAGAGAGAGAGAGAGAGAGAGAGAGACCTAGAGAGAGAGAGAGAGAGAGAGAGAGAGAGAGAGGAGAGGAGAGAGAGTGCGAGGCTAAGGGCTAAAAATTGCATTTTTACGCCTAAAAAAAGTAGGACAAAAAAAAAGATGGTAAAAGCGAGAGAGAGAGAGAGAGAGAGAGAGACCTAGAAAGAGAGAGAGAGAGAGAGAGAGAGAGAGAGAGGGAGAGAGAGAGAGACCTAGAAAGAGAGGAGAGGAGAGAGAGTGCGAGGCTACGGCGCTGGCGGCGGCGGAGCTCCTCCGAGGCGGCGGCGGAGGACGGCCGGCGGCGAAAACGGCGGTGGCGGCGGCGGCGGCCATGGAAGGGAGGAGGGAGCTCCAAATTGGGAATTGGGAGGGTATGTGTGTGTGTGTGTTGGGGTGGAGAAGAAGACGAAGAAGACGATGATGACGATGATGGATTTAGGAGGAGAGAGAGAGAGAGAGAGAGAGAGAGAGAGAGGTGAGAGGATGAGGCAGTGGCGCAATGTGGGTCGGCCTGTTTAAATTTTTTTATTTTTTTAGTTTTTTTTTTTAAAAAATAAAATATAAAATATAAAATTATGATTAATTAAGTATTTTTATTTAAATTTTTTTTGTGATTAAAAATTTTTAAATTTATAAATATCGTAATTTTTCTAAAAAAAAAATAAATTATTATTTATTATTTTATATATTTTATATATTTACATATATAATGGATTTAGATCCATCTGAACGTGTCGGGTCGGCCTGGCAGGGGTGCTACAGTATCCATGCCGTGCTGTTGCCCGGCCTGAGATCGTCCCGGCTCGTTTTACGTCCTTAGGATGAGGTGAGGGAAAAATTCTAGAATGCACCAGCTATATCAGTTATATCGCGGATATAGCGTCTCCAACTAGCTAATAGGATTATCTCCTTTGGGTTCATCTGTTCCATCATGTTTAATAGAAAAATATTTTTATTATACTTTTCTCTCGAGAAGAGATATATGATCGATTGATTTGTTACTGATGATGTGATAAGAGTGTGATACTGTAGGCTTATTCGAGAGGTGAGGACGGTGAGGTTGGCCCCAGTAAATATTGTGTAGGGAATTTTTCCACGACGCGAGTATACACTTTCTATTTTGATAGGAACAGAACAGATTCATCCATTTTACTAGTGGAATCAACATAAATAGGTCTTTAATGGGCCCATGTATTTGGGCCTTAGGAGGCCCACAAAGAATTCAAACTTCTTACATTGATCTAGTTCATGTGTACACTTTGGTAGAATTGCTATCTCAACTCCATAGCAAAGAAGGTGGCATCACTTACGGCGCAAAAGGGCGGCGGACTCGCGCCGATGGAGAGCGGCTTCTCCTTCACAAGTGAAGGAGCACGATCGCGGGGAGCGGCGGCGGCTCGGTGTATTTGGGGAGAGCATGGGGGAAGCACTCTAGAGTGGTGTTCTCCTACACATTCATGGACAAGGTGGTCATTCCACAAGGGTGGAATAGTTGGCGCATCCGACGGCCCGAATCGTAAGTTTTTCGCGGGCTTATGATCCTTTCGTGGGCTCGACTTGGGCTTAATAAGCATGGGCCCAATTAAGGCCTAGTCTAGCCCAATATTTTCATTGTTCTAAGTAGGGAGGGATGTCAACGGGCGGATTTTCAATAACCAGAAACCCGAACCCGACTCCAAACCTAAAATCCGAATCCGAAGTCGACAGATTCTAAAAATCCATATCTAAGCCTGAACCCGACCAAAAATTCGAAACTTGAACTTGAGCTCGAACTAGAAAATCTGAACCTGAAATAATTATTTCTTTTCAATATTTCAAAATATATTACATTAAGTCTAAAATTTTAAAATACAAATTCAAATATAACATCAAATATTTATGTATATATTATATATAATATAAAATAAATTCGGGTTTGTGTCGGGTTCGAGTTCGGGTTCGGATTTCGATAAAATTTTAATTAGGGTTTA
The DNA here is from genome assembly GCA_025177825.1 of Aechmea fasciata. Classification (NCBI taxonomy): domain Eukaryota; kingdom Viridiplantae; phylum Streptophyta; class Magnoliopsida; order Poales; family Bromeliaceae; genus Aechmea; species Aechmea fasciata. The sequence goes on from CM045931.1 coordinate 7,356,775, forward strand.
GGATTTAGGGTTCGGATTCGGATTCGGATGAGCTCGGGTTCGGATAGAATTTTGAGCCATTAAATTTGACAAAATCACTGACTAATTCAACGACCTTTCCAAAGTAACTAAAATGAGCATAAAACTCGCGCGGCGCGTCAATGAAAAAGATAAAGTTTAGGAGCCTACATAAAATGAATCTAATGTCTATTTATGACTAGACTTGACCAGATTCAATAAATCTCATCTGCCACCGGTAAATATGAATATATTGTAATATCACTAATCGCTATATATATCCACATTTACAGGAGTGGAGTGTATTATGGAGAATACCAATGTAGCGGGCCGGGCGGTAAGTGGACCGGAAGAGTCCGTTGGGCCCATTTGCTAACGGCCGCGGAGGCCCAACCGTTCCTCGGAACACATTATGTTGTTGGAGATGGTTGTATTTTGGGCCCACCACTAACCTAATTTTCCATGCAATTTTAGTTTTAGTTTTTTTAGTTTTATACTTTGATATATGTTATTAATTGGCCCTATGCTTATAACTAGTGTGTCCATTTTGTTGTAATGTGGGAGTTAATTTGCTTTATATATATATATATATATATATATATATATATATATATATATATATATATATATATATATATATATATATATATATATATATATATATATATACATATAGAATTAGGCTAGAATATTATTGATAGCAAAACGCTTTTTTTGCTATCAAATTTTTAACCCTTGGATGATGAAAAATTATAGGGTCAGAATGATATTAGTCAGTTAAAGTTGAGTGGCCCCCATTGGATTATAGTATTTAATCCAATAATTAAAAATAATAAAAAGAGTTGATTCAAAGGTTAAAAAACTGGTAGTTAACAATAAAATTTTGCTACTAATAATAGTTCAGTCCAACTCTCTCTCTCTCTCTCTCTCTCTCTCTTTCTATATATATATATAAAAGAGCAAATTAATAAAGAGAAGAAACAAATATCAAACAATGGTTTTATGTTTAGTATTTTTTTTTTTTTTTTTTTGAGAATAGGTAGTACGTTACCCGCTTCATTCAGTGAAAAGATGAATTAAGCTACAGATGTAAGGCAACTAGGGCCTCAAAAAAATAAAAAAAAACTAAAAGCTCCTATACTATACCGCGGAAAATACAGTTATTTCTAACATTCCAAACACTCCACCTGCAAGCGGTCAAGTCGGAAAGTCTGTTCTACCTATTCCGTCCTCCACTCCTCCCCTGCCACCTATCCCAGACTATGTACATGCACATCATCCCCCAAATCCTCAGCCCCGACGTCCCCAATTTTATTTTATATTTCCTTATATTACTTCTACTACTGAATGGGTGATTAAGGTGTTGCATATATCCATATTATAATAATTTATAGGTTATATATAAAAACAAAAACAAAAAAAACAAAAAACAAAACAAATAGAGTAACTGATTATGGTAAATTAAAGCATCCATCCATCATGACAACGACTCTAGAGAAGACACATTTAATTACCACCCAAAAATACCCAACATGTTCTTCTTAATAAATCAGAAGAGAAGAGGCCATCACTACATTAATTAATTAATGCACACGCACACAAATTAATGTATGTATCCCAACATTTTAAATTCCCCCTTCACATAATTCATAAGCTATCGCAAATTAACACCTAAATTATTAATTAATTAGAACCCCAAATTATATAGTAACTACTACTTAATCATACAAAGGATATATCACCGCTTTAAAATTCGTGCAACGCATGACCCATTTCTCCCTATAAAAATCACCGCTTTAAAATTCGTGCACCGCATTGCGCATATATATGCGCGGCACTGCTCATCCCTCCCTCCCTATAAAAATCACTGCTTTAAAATTCGCGCACCGCATGCATGCATGCAAGCAAGCACATATATATATATATATATATATATATATATATATATATATATATATATATATATATATATATATATATATATATCACTGCTTTAAAATTCGCGCACCGCATGCGTAGCACTACGTACGTACTCATTTCTCCAGTGCTGCAGCAGCGGCGGCGGCAGCAGGCGCAGGAGCAGCAGCAGCAGCAGCAGTGCCGGCGGTGGCTGCTGCAGCACCGCTGCTCGCAGTCATGACCTGATGGTCGTCGTCCTTCTCGGCGGCGACCTCGAAAGCGGAGGTCGGGAAGGTGCGGAAGAGGCCGGCGGTGGACTTGCAGACGAGCTTGCCGGCGGGGGGGTCGCCGACGGAGATCTCGTTGATGGTGATCCAGAGCAGCAGCTCCTTGGCCTTCACCCCGGTGACCTTCCTGATCTTGGACTTCTCCGCGTAGGCGGTGATCTCCGGCGCATAAGACACCACCCTCCCGATCTTCTCAAACAGGTGGTCCACCTTCTTCCTCTGCTTGAGCCACACAAACCCCGTCTCCTCGACGTACCCACACTCCATTATGTCCTCCAGGGGCAGCAGGCCATTCGGGAGCCCCACCTCCTTCAGCAGCAGCTTCGTCTTCTCCTGGCACATCTCATCTCCATAGTACACCTCTGCTTTTGCCCTAACCTCCTCTGTGATCTTCATAGCCATAATATCTATCTACTCTCTCTCTCTCTAGATCTCTCTCTCTCTATATCTCTCTGTATCTATCTCTCTATCTATCTATCTATCTATTGTATTGATCTCAAGGGGTGGGTGGTATACTGGTATTGAGTCCATTATATAGGAAGTGAGTGATGTAATTGTACCTTAGGTTGGAAGTAATTTCTATTGTGCCATTGCATTTTGGAACTAGGCTACTATGCTATTAATAGCACCAAGTAATTGGTGCTACCAAGTTTTTTATCGTTGGAATGAGAGATGTGCGGTTAGGATGATGTGAGACCCCTAGGGTTAAGTAGGTGGTTGGTTGAATAGTATGATCTAACGGGTAAAGATCATCAAAGGGGTGGATCCAACGGTGGAAAATTTGGTAGCACCGAGTGCTTCGTGCTATTAATAGCATAGCAGCCGGACTTTCGCATTTTGTTGTATATAGGAGGAAATTTGAATGGACTATTTATAACACCCTGGTCAGGTCAGGGACGAAGCCAGAAATTAATATTCGGGGAGGCCAAGATTTAGATTTTTGATTGAAAAACAAAAAATTTCGACCTCGGATAGTAAGAAAAAGAGTTGTTAGATTCACTGATCAGTTATTATTAGCAACAATAATTAACGACAATATGCTCGAAGAAGAACAAAACGGAAAGAGTTGCAGAAAAATTTGAAAAAAAAATTAAGAAACAAATTTTATTAAAAAAATTAATTTGGCCCCCCTAAAATTAAAAGTTATAATATTTTAATTTTAATTTATTATAAATTACTTTTATGTAATTTAAAAAAATTTAGGGGTGGCCATGGCCACTGTGGGTCCCTCAGTAGCTCCGTCCCTGACCCAGATAGTTTTATATCGGATAAAAAAAAGATTCTGATTGAAAATATAAGAGACTATACATTTTAGTAATAATAATTAGATTTAAGAATTTTGAACTCGTGGTTTGGGTCCAACGTTTTACTATTGAGCTTATATATTTTGTCGATTTAAGGGATCAGGAGTTCGATCCAATGACATTTAGATAAAAAAAATTGAAGAATGATTCAAATATTGGTAAACTCAAATTAAAAATATATCAGATTTTGAAGAATCGCATGATAATTGCATACTAAGCATCAATACTTAATATAGGCGATAACTATTTTTCTCTTTTTCAAATTTAATAATTACACTTTTTATCAAAAAATAAATTTTGATAGAAGCAGAACAAGTAGTGCAAATTTTATTCACTGCTTTAATTGTATAAGCTCCAATTTATATATATTTTCCCAAGAGAATGGCATGATTGAAATTTTAGGGTGGTGGGAGGGCTATTTCTTACTCCTAGATATAAATGGCATGGTTGAGAAATTAAAAAAAACTGGTGGGGGTTTGGGGAAAAAAAAAGAGAAAAGATCCAAAGAGTCGTACACTCACACATTAATTTATTAGATATGTTACTGTGGTGCATATCTCTCTATTTAATTTATATATATATTTGTGTACATGCATTTATTTATAAGCATTAAAATTCACATCCTTTTCGGCTTGTATATGAAATCACAACCACAGGGAAGGAACTGTGAAGAATTAATGCAGGTTCAGCTTATCTATAATATAAAACTCTGTACTAGTATAGTAATCCGTGCACAGCGACGAGTAATTTAGATTATGATTAAAGTAGGTGAACTATTAATTAGATATTATATTTGTGGGAAAGGCGAAATGTTGGATTAAGATTAATTAGTGGATTATTAATTAGACATTATATATGTAGTATTAAAGTAGGTGGTGTTGAATATAAAAATTATATAAACACCGTTCTCTAACAGCTTAAGTTTTTAGAGTACAACGGTTGTTTCACATAGTATCAGAGCAGGAGGTCCTGAGTTCGAGTCACGTCAGGCCCCTAGCGTATTAATTTCCTCCCATTTAATTCAAGCCCACGTCATGGGCCGACTAAAAAAAGTCTCGAGCCCAGACGTGAGGGGGAGTGTTAAATATAAAAATGTTTAAACACCGTTCTTTAACAGCTTAAGTTTTTAGAGTACAACGGTTATTTCACAGGTGGACCATTAATTATATGTTTTAAGGTTAGTGGATTATTAATTAGACGTTATATTTGTAGGAAAGTCGAAGGGTTGGATTAAGATGAGTGGGCTATTAATTAGACGTTATAGGTGAAGGGAAGCAGATGAGTTTTTTTTTTTTTTTTTTTTTTTTTTTGAGAGATAGGTACGTAGCATGCTACCTGCTTCGTTTATTTTATTTAAAAATAAGCTTAGCTGGAAATGTGAATAAACTAGGATTCGAATTCGAGTCTCGAGTACCAACCACCAAGTCCTTCGCCACTTGCTCTAGGGACGGTCGGTGGAAGCCGAGGAGTTGGTTTCGCTGAAGGAAGGAAACTCCGTCAGGTGGCTTATTTTTTGGGGAATAATGTATAGCTATAGACTATAGATAATTTTTCAATAATATGACAAGTCTATTTTTTTAGACTTTTCTAACTTTTTTTTCTTTTCGTTTTTTTAATAAGTGGACCTCTCTCTCTCTCTCTCTCTCTCTTCCCTTCTTCCGCCGTACATTCCTTCATCTCTTCCTATCTCATCATATATTTATTTCATCTCCACTTTATCCTACCGTATGATCCTTCATTTTCAACCCGCTCTTTCAAAAAAAACGTCGTCCTTCCATCTCTCCCTCTCTCTCTCTCTCTCTCTCTCTCTCTCTCTCTCAACAACCCACATCCGTTCTCTCCTCCCTTATTTTTAGGTTTCAAATTATTATTAATAATAATTTTTAACTACTAATTTTTATAATTTTGATTTAATTTAATATAGAGAAGAAGTAGATGATAATGAATTTAGGAGCTACGAATCGAATTCGCTTCAAGTGAGATTTTATACTTTATGAATTAAAAAATACTTTTTCCTTTCTCAAAAAAAAATCTCTCTTATAATTTTATTTTATTTTAATTGCTAATTTTTCTTTTGAAATTTGGTTTTAATGTAGAAAAGAAGAAACCGGAACCTATTATAATTCATCAAGTAATAAAACTAATTCCAACGAAATCATCTCTGGTTTTTATTTTTTCGTTCCTTTTATTCTTGCATATTAAATTATTTTTTTTAATTCCTATCTATGCAACAATTTTTATTCTTGTATAATTTTTTTTTTTGTTTTTTTTCTTTGTTCTCCATTGAATTATATTTTCATTCTAAAAAAAAATTTACTATATTTTTTTTATATTATTAACCAATCAAATATTGATTAGTTTTTGCTATATTTTTATTTTTTTATTTGTATATTAAATTTATGATTATTATAGTGCCGCATTCTTATCTTAGTTTAGAATTAATTATGTACGAATTTCTGTAAATATATTGAATAATAAATATATTTTTATAAAATATATATTTTTTAATTTTATTTTTTATAAAAATCTGGCAATATTTATATTTGCCTATCTGGTTTATTATTATTAGAGTATTATTTATTTTTTAACAGCAAATAAGTAAGGATATATTTTTGTCCTTATAAATATATCCTTACAAAACTCCAATTTTTAGAATTATGTAAAAATATTCTCCTAAAAAGATATTTTATCCAATATTATAAGAGGGGTAAAAAAAAATCAATTTAACTCATTCACTAATCAAAATTAAGTATTTTACTTATGGTTAACTATATTTTTTCTAATGAATCCTACCAGCAAGGTATATTTGAAAATGTTAAGATTTTTGCAGTGATAAAAATAAAAACTTGAACTTTGTTGGAATATATGTGTTATTCCATATGTTTACAAGAAGTTGTATGCAAGTAATCATTTTTTGATATTTATTAAATAACCCTTTTAATATTTTATCTAACTAGCTAATCCTCTTTTTGCCAACTCAGCATCATACTGGACAAAAATAAAAAAGACGGTGAATTATTCGCCACTTTTAGAAAGCGGTGAATTATTCAACGTTTTCAAAATTTTTTAGATTGTTAGAATTGTACGAGATTTATTAAAATTTTTATATAGTTGTTAGTATTATATATGGATAATAGAAAAAAAAAATGATAAATTACATATTCATTGTTAAAGAAAAGATGGTAAACGATTCATCGATTTTTAAAATTTATTAAAAAATAGTAAATGATTTACAGTTTTTCAATTGGTATTCGACCTCGCCACTGAGTTAGACAAATTAGGGTTATTTGGCCAAATAAAATTTTCAGAAAGCCATTTAGTGAATTATAATTTTTTAAAGGATTAAATTGGAAAAAAAAAATAAAGTCCATATTCTCTTGCATGTCTCCCAAGGTGAAGAATTAATGCTGGATCATGCAGCCCATGTTTGGTCAACCACCTAAATATAAATTAAATGGGGCATTTAAATACAAATAAATAGCTCACAAACATTTAAAAATAATGCATTTATTTGTCTTAAGTTTCACAGTATCCAAGTTATCATTCCCATATTTAAAAAGTCATGGATCCCTACTCTATATATGTCCATCTATATAAATGGTAGAGGGAAAACTTCAAAAACCCCCCTATGGTTTCACACTTTTTCATTTTAGTATCCTGTGGTTTTAAGTGTATCAAGTTAGTACCCTGTGGTTTTGAACTTTATCACTTTAGTACCTTGTGGTTTTACACTTTATCACTTTAGTACCCTGTAGTTTAAAAAAACTACAGAGTACTAGCTTGATATAAAATTAAAACTACAGGGTACTAAAGTGATAAAGTGCAAAACCACGAGGTACTAATTTGATTAACTTTAAACCACAGGGCACTAAACTGATAAAGTGAGAAACCACAGGGTACTAACTTGATACATTTTAAACCACAGGGTACTACAGTGAAAAAAATTGAAACCACAAAGGGGGTTTTTGAAATTTTTCCTAAATTATATATATCATTTTACAAAAAAATTTTGTTATTATCAGAGTGCTTTTCTGTATCTGTAGGCGTAAACATCAAATACTATCCATGTGATTTCACGCTTTCTCACTTTAGAAACCTCTAAATTAAAGTGCATTACTTTAGTACCTTATCATTTTATTTTTCTCTTTTTGTTGACGCTTCTGTTAACTCTTCGTTAAATTATACACAAAAAAATTCACATACCCTACCTATGATTTATGATATATTCGCTTTAATACCATATAGTTTTAACTTTATCACTGATTAACGAAAAAAATAACGGAGGAAATAACGGAAAGAAAAAAATAAAACCACAGAGTACGAAAGTGATGTATCTCAAACCACGCGATACTAAAGCGAGAAAGTGCGAAACCAAAGAGATGACATTTAAAATTTTTCCTTTTTATAGTTACGAAATTAATATATCATAAAAAAAAAGTATTAATTAAAAAAAAGTATAATGATCACTAATTATTATTATTATTTTTAATAAGATGCCCTTAACATATATTTCATAAAAAAATTAGGTAAAAATTTATAGAACTTATCAGCTATCATTCATTTTGATTTAACTATTAAGTTTTAAAAACTTTTAATTTTGCTACCTAACTTTTTAATTCATTTGATTTAAGTCAGTTAATGACTTTTTAACTTTAAAATTTAAATGCATTATTTATCTTTACGAATTTAATCGATATATTTTATACAATTGATGCAACAATGTATTCATTAAAATACAGAGTTGATTAAAATTTTATATCAGAAGAGCCTTAAATAATTTAAATCAAAAAAATGAAAAGATTTGAGTACTTAGAATTAAAATTTTAAAAGATATTAAGCAACCAAATCAAAATGGTCTATATTTGTACATAGATTTTAAAGATGGCTAAATTACAGAAACTGTTCGTGTTAATACCCACTTTTTTACTTTTTTTCTCCCGTCATTCAAAAACCTATAAAAAAAAAAAAAAATTCACTTCGGCCCTACCGTCAATGTTCTGCTAGAATTCTGTTTATATCTTATTTTTTATACCCAAAATATTCCTGAAATTCTTATTCATGCCCACACACACGCCCTTGGCTGCTGCCTCTCCCTCCGCCGCCTCGCCCTCGTACACCCCCCTGTCCATTCCCATTTCCCAGACACATGCCCTCGCCCTTCTCCGATGCCGAAATGAGCAATATTGGAGACTGGAGAGGAGATGAAGAAGATGAGGGTAATTTGGTCATTTTGTCACATTATACCCCTCTATAAATATTTTTTTATTTTTTAAGGAGACAAAGTGTAAATTTTTTAATGACAGAGAAAACAAATAAAAAAATAAAAAAAAAACGATAAATTATTCACTGTTTAAAATTTTTAGATTGTTAGAATTGTACGTGATTTGTTGAAATCTTTATGTAGTAGTTAGTATTATATATGGATAATAGAAAAAAATGATAAATTACGTATTCATTGTTAAAAGAAAAAATGGTAAATGATTCACTATTTTTTAAAAAGGGGCAATTGCTTATATACCACTGAAAAGTTTTCGATTTTTCGATTTACCCCTCTTAGAAGGCTAATATTGAAAATACCCCTCCTACGTTCCAACCTATTTCTAATATACCCTTAGAGTTAAAATCTGTTAAGTAACTCTGTTATCTCTGTAAAATTACTATTTTGCCCTTTTCAAAATAATATTTCGACTTTTGGTCTTTTCCAATATACGCCTCTACCGTCACCAACCTTTCTTATTTGCCCTTAAGTTAAGGGCAAAATTGATATTTTAATTTTTTTTAATTGTGATAGATATTTAACTCACGTTTAACCCAGATTAACTTAACAGGAGATAACTGGGGGGGTATTTTGCAATAACGGTGGAACGTATGAGGGCCATTTTAGAAAGAAAAAAAAGGTAGGGGTAGATCGGATATTTTCATACGCATGAGGGGTATATAGGTAATTATCCCTTTTTAAAATTTATTAACAAACAGCAAATGATTTAGAGTCCTCCAATTGGTGTTCTACCTCCCACTCAGGTGGACAAATTAGGATTATTTGACCAAATAAAATTTTCAAAAAGCCATTAAGTAAATTATAAACTTTTAATGGATTAAATTGGAAAAAAATAAAGTCCATATTCTTTTGTTTCCCAAGGTGAAGAATTAATGCTGGATCATGCAGCCCATGTTTGGCCAACCACCTAAATATAAATTAAATGGGGCATTTAAGTACAAATAAATAGCTCACAAACATTTAAAAATGGAGTGAGGCTAGTATACTTCTAAAAGCATATAGAGCCTTCCGTGCTTTCAGATCGCTTTTCATGTTACGATATTTGAACTTGATTTAGAGTATTTAAAAGTACATAGAAAATAAATTATGCAATTTTTCGATATTATTTATCTAGTGAACGAAGGAGCTCAAAATCAACGGTTGAAAATAAAAATCTTACAAAACGTGATAATATAGCATTAAAATTTTAGATCAAAGATATTGATCTTGTTTTATATAGTATAAAAATTTTTTTATCAAAATTTCACGTGATTTGAATATTTCTACACCGTTAAACTTGCAAACGGCTCATTATGGCTTTTAAAATTATTGATTTTGAGCCATTTCGATCACCAGGCAAATAATATCGAAAAATCATAAAATTTATTTTCTAGGTACTTCAAATACTCTAAAGCAAGTTTAACGGAGCCGACCGACGATTCGAAAATCGAAACATCAAAAACGATCTGAAAGCACAAAAAGCTCCTTACTTCTAGAAGCATAATAGCCTCACTCTTTATAAATAATGCATTTATTTGTCTTAAGTTTTACAGTATCCAAGTTGTCATCCCCATCTTTAAAAAGTCATGGATCCCTAATCTATGTTCATCCATATAAGTTATATATATCATTTTACAAAGAAAAATTGTTATTCTCATAGTACTTTTTTGGAGGGGTAAACTTCAAATACCACACATATAGTTTCACGCTTTCTCTTTTTAATATCCTAAGATTTAAAATGTATCACTTTAGAACCCTATGATTTCATTTTTTGCTTTTCATGGGCGCTTCCGTTAACTCTTTGTTAAATTATGTATAAAAAATTTAACATACCCTACCTATGATTTATCATATATTCGCTTTAATACCATATGATTTATCAAATTTTTACTTTAATACCATATAATTTTAACCTTGTCACTGATTAACGAAAAAATTAATGAAAGGGATAGCAGAAAAAAAAAAAAAAATTACGCCACAAAATAGTAAAGTGAAAAAGTGTGAAACCAGAGGAGTGGTATTTAAAATTTGTGCTAGACTACTATACTATCGGTAGCACAAAGAGCACATGCCCTTGGCAGCTGCCTCACCCTTCGCCGCCTCTCCCTCGCACGCTCCTCTGTTCATGCCCAGACACACGCCCTCGCCCCTCTCCGGGGCTGGAATCAGTAATATTGGAGAGGAGATAAAGAAGATGAGGACAATTTAATTATTTTGTCATACTATACTCCTCTGTAAATATTTTTTATTTTTTTAAAAAACAAAATATAAAATTTTCAATGACAGAGAAAAAACAAAGGGAAAACTTCAAGAACCCCCCCTATGGTTTCGTGTTTTCTCACTTTAGTACCCTGTGGTTTAAAACGTATCAATTCGCGCCCCTGTGGTTTCGTTTTTATCTTTTTGTTATCAATTTGGTTATTTTTTTTCTTAAATCAGTGACAAAGTTAAAATTAAAGAGTACTAAAATGAATATTCGTAGGTATTTGAAGTTTTTTGTATATAATTTAAGAAAATATTAACAAAAAAACTTTAAAAAAGATAAAAACAAAACCACAGGAGGGTAAATTGATACGTTTTAAACCACAGAATACTAAAGTGAGAATAGACGAAACCACAGGGGTTTTTTTTTGAAATTTTCCCAAAAAAAATAAAAAAATAAATATTGACAAAAAAATTTTATATAATTTAACCTAACAGTGGGATGATGAGGAATCTAGTAAGGGACAACATAGTAACTTAAAGTTAAAATAATATAAAAAATTTATTCCTTTTTTTATTCTCATACAAGACAAAAGCTTTTAAATGAGTGTTAGTACTCAATCCTTTTAATTGAGTGTTAGCACTTAATGCATTAAATCACAACTATTACAAGGAAAAGGTGGGGTTTTTTTTTTGAACAATTAGAAGGTGAAATGCCATTAGGGCAGCAGGTACACTTGCTAACTGTTCTAGAACAGTGTGAGTGAGTAGGTCTCTTCTCCACCCCACCCACCACAATAATTTCAAAGTGCCAACCAATTTAAGTACTATCAATCATTAACTACTCTGGCAGTCTGGCACCCTCCACAAGGTGGCCATGAATGTGTGCTGTGCAGGGAAAAAAAAAGACAGAAAAGGAAAAGAAAACAATGTAATATTTTGAGTTATTCAGAAAAATGACTTCTCCGTCAATCAAATCAATCAAATGTTGTTGATGAGTCAGTCGTCAGTAATATTTCTATAAATGATAACATATTCTGCGGGACACATCGAAAGAAGAAAAGCTTATCTTTATATGCTTCCACTCTAGTTTCTAATCCAATAGCACAATACGAAAAAATGCTGACTCATCAACGGTAATTGAGAGAAATTTATGAGATACACGCGGCAAATGATTCCTTTTGTACCTTACTGACACTACACTTCTTGTATTAATGGGCCATTCAATGGATTATGCATGTACACTTAATAGTGGAAGGAGTGTAAAAAAAAAAAGAATATGATAATTTAAACATTTACATTCCAACAAAATATGATATTAAGTGCTAAGGGAGTTGAACAAAAGAATACCATACAAAATAGGGATTTTATAACTGCTAAGGAACAATATCATCATAGTTCAAGATAGTGAAATATCACCAAAGGAGCCACTAAAAACTCCCAAATTTAATAGTTTCTATAGGATTCTAATAGCGGTTTTTGTGAGGCGAAAGAGGGAAAATATAATGATTGGTAGCCATTTGAATAGTGCCAAATATTTTTTAAGGGATTTGGAGACTATTAACTAATGCAATCTCATGAATAGTTATAGCAATGCATTCATTATTTTGAGGTGTATAACACATTTGGTTTCTTTAGTTGTTCAAAGCACAACAAGTTCTTACTCTTTAAATCCTTCTAATAGCTTCCCGCTACAACATAATCACAAACTTCGAATTAAAGTATCTAATTTTGGACTCAGAAGTTTATTTCAGCTTTCCACCACAGTATTCGAGACCATATTTAACTACTAATTCTAGCAAACAGAGAAGCTATTCTGAAAGCCATTCAACACTATATTCACAAAGCTATTCATGAGCATCAAAGGCGAAGAGTAATGGTATCAAAGGTTTCCGTAAAAACTCGAGAAATCATTGCTTGGAATTGGTTTATTGTGAATGAGTCAGTGATCTGTCGTTCATTCTAGCTCTACTTTTAATATACACCAATACTAAATAGAACTTATTTTTGAACATGAAAGTGCTAAAGATTTACAATAGAGATTGATAAATGACTGATCAACTGGTCAGTTCACAGCTAACAAGGTGGAGCAGGGTCCTAGAAACAATCTTCCCTAAATCATCACAAATCTAGTTTCACTCAAACAAGCTAAAAAGTGGAGGAAGGCGATAAGAGTGAGGTGAAGGCAACTTAAAATGCATGTGCTTCATTAATGTTAGTAGGTTTGGTTGTTTTCATACAATGAATCTTCTAGTAGTAGGTTCGGTTGATTTCGTACAATGAACTTGTCTGGTAGGTCGGTTGTTTTCAGACAATGAATGTGCTTCATTCTCATGTTGTACTGTAGACATCTCTGTCACCCTCAGAAAACTATAGATTTTTTCTCTTTTTTCAAAAAATTTGGTTCTTTTATACGAGAATACATAAATTCTATATACTTCGGCTTAAATTTCACTGTTTCTAGTTTCCTCACACCAAAGCTTTGGGTCGGGCAGGTAAAAGACAGCCATGGACAAAAAATTAGAAGATTACAGAGATTGAAAAGCACGATCCTGGCTTTAAATGTAATAGAATTTCACATTGTTTATAATGATTTGTGTCAATGAACCCATAATCTAGTTGAATTGCACAAATAAATTTTTTTTTCGTTTACTCTAAAATCAAATAGAAAAATGTAACACTATAGAATTCAGCGACAAGAGGAATCAAACAAGAGGCCGCCGATGAAAGGAGACGATACCTTTGCAACAACACCAGCAATTCAGATCTCGGTTATCATCTTGCAAATACAAATTTTCATTTTGCTCCTCTTGAAGTACAACCAACTACTCTTTGTATCCTCCATGTTAGTTTCACAAGGCAATAGTCCTCCCTGTAATTCATGATACTGCATCAACATTACTTAAATAATCCAGGAAACTGCATCTAAAGCAACATACATGACTACGGGCTAATGAATAACTTTTCATTTCTCAAACTAAAATTCAGGTAATATCCAACTTTTATACAATCAAATTAAGCATAACCTAAAACTTATGGTAGTGAGAGGTCTTTGGGGCAAGAAATCAAGACCTCTCACTACCATCAGAGTACCATGAGTCTATATGTTGGAATAAACTTAAAACTTAATTCTGTACCTCTAGAATGCTGCTCTTAACACTGGGGCTTCAGCTGTTCCTGTATAGTTGTTCAGCAACGATGTGATGTGTGAGATCTCTTTTGGCATTGATGCGGTAAGAACCTGCTTCCGCAATTTAATGGCATCAGAAAATAGCACCAGCATAAGATCTTAACTGTTCTGCCCAGCACGAGTTCTAAAGTGGCCTCTCTATTACCAGAAGTAGAAAGTATTAGACAAACAAAAAAAAAGTCTCAGAGTGAAAGCCGAAATGAGGTTTTAGTTCTCCAAGAGCAAAAGCTCCTTTTCTGAAGCTACTGCTTCTGCTATGTAGGCTCTACTTAAAAGCTGTTACTGCTTCTTTGAAAAGCTCTGTGCAAACAACATCTAGGCTCTACTTAAAACTGTTGTTTTCTGATGTACGGAACTCTAAATCACCAAAAATATGATAAATTGTAGTAAAGAGGGAATCATACCTCATGCCCAGTTTCGGTAATGAGGACTTCATCTTCAATCCTTATTCCGATACCTCGGAAACTACAAAAAATAAGTTGCTTAATGAGCAATACAAGAACCACCAATGTTATTCTCACAAGCAGATGTGTACAAATATAATTAGCAGGTTGAACAACAGATAGCTACCTATCTGGTGCATTGTAAGATGAGGGAATATAAACTCCCGGCTCGATTGTAATTACCTGCCCAAATCCGTTATTTTGTTCCAATTAGCAGACAAAGTAATTGACTCACATAAACAACACATAAACAATTAGTATACAATAACCAGCAGCTAAAAGTATACTGCAATGTACGAAGATAAAATCAGGAGTTGGTGGTAGGTCTGTTCATATGTATAGTCGAAAGTCGACTGTCAGAATTCAGCACATGGATCAAAGAAAACAGGGCCAAAAGATTATCTCGAAGCTGTGGAGGCATTTTTTATGATTTATTTTCTATCAAATCAGTTTTCTTCTTGGCAAAATTCTATCACCAGGTTAACATGATTGAATTGTAAGGAGGAAAAGATTGAATTTTTCGAATTCTGCAATCAGGAAAATTATCACTTACAACACCTGGCCGCAGAGAGCGGTCGATGCTTATCGTGGGTGAGTCGTGGACATCCATTCCTAAATAGTGCCCTGGCAATTCAAAAAGATATATATATTATATTTCACACACACACACACACACACACACACACACACACACACACACACACATATAGAGAGAGAGAGATGTTAGACGTTATAGAAAGTAACGGTTGCTAAACCTATTGAGGTTGGATTAAGCTGATGATATGAGAGGCTGTTTTCATCTCTTAAAATGCTGAGCTCTTTGAGTCCCTTCCTTAGCATCTTAACCTGCATATTTCCACACAGCATACACAAGATCAATGCGAGTTTAACATTTCCATGCAAAATATCATAGACAGCATATTCTAATTCTAACTGTCTACTATCCAATGAAAAGGCGCAAATGATGTTGGGATAAATGATCATACCGAATAGTCATGTATTTGTCGAATGCTCACACCTGGACGACAAAGCTTGATGCATTCTTTATTTGTCTCCAATATCAGATTATAGAGTATTTCCTGAAACCGTTCAAAAGAGTAAGATTCAGGTGTCATGTTAATGCCATTGATTTAAATATAAAACTTGGTTCAAAGAACAAAACAAGTAATATTGACATAGCTTGATGTAAATTCACACAAAGATACAAAATAATGGACACAGAAGTACGGGCTAAAACTAGTTTATACACGTGTATGTGGTCAAACTTAAACACTAAAATTAGCAGCGCCAAGAACTATTAATGGAGTGATTTTAATTTAAAAAAAAAACAGCAGGGATATAGAGGATCAAGACCTGAGCAGAAGAAAAGCTACCGAAAGGTGACCAAGTTCGGGTTAGGTCACTGACGTAGCCATGGAGCTCACACCCCATATCCATTAGTACGAGTTCTCCAGCTTTGATCTGCCAAACTTTAACCATCAACTTATCTAAGAAAACAGCTGGGTGGTATTTGCAAATGAGTACACGAGGAAAAAGCAAATTTCTTACTTTCTGATCATTTCTTGAGTAGTGTATAATGCTTCCATTCGCTCCACCGCCGACCACAGGGTTAAACCTAGAAATAGGAAAATGAGGAGTTAAAACCGGTAAACCACCATGAAACCTTTGGTTGTACACGAAGAGAAAGATATTCTCTTCTCAATTTCAAATGAAAAGAAATGGAAAGAGATTGCTAAATGAAAGGATAAATGCTTACGCCATTCTTTGTGCCCCTCTCATTTTGCATTCATACTCAACTTTAGCTGACAGTTTGCTCTCCTCTGGAAATGTCCTTGAAAACAACATTGTTTGCAACAGAGACTAGACGAAAAAGGAAACAAGGTTGTCACTAAAAGAACTGGAGGTGACTAGATGAGAATACTGCCAGATTAACACTGTAGCACACACCTTGGGCCATAGTTAGGGCATTGAGCTTGTATATGAAGCGAATTATTGAAAATACAAAAAGTCTATTCACCATTCTTGAAAGGCTCAAAAGTTTTGTGACAAAGATTAGTTAAGAAATTCATGTAGCTAATTTTCAACTAAGCAAGCAGATACATAACAACAGCACAACTGAAAAACATAATGAAAGGTAATTTAGTGTTGTACACAAATAAAAAGCAAAACGACCAAACGAGATTAGCCAACATACAAGAGTATTAAGCAAAACGAGGAAACTACACACATGCATAAGCGGAAAGTATAATTATAAAAGGAAAGAGTAATCAACTTAAGCACAGAAAGTAACCAGCTAAGTAGAAAAGAGTACCTGGCATGCAACTGATGCAGATTCTCTCATTAACTTGAGCTCTGATGTTGACTTCAACCATCGAAGTTCGTGAATATAAAGAGAGACATCTTTTACTTGTTTGTTATGCAATGCCCTATTAAAAGCCTCTAACTCCATGTAAGATGGCGAGGCGGTCCTTGCATTATGAAACACTCTTGCTGCTCGTCCAATCATATCTGGAAGGATCTGCAGTTACAAAGCTATGGTTGATGAAAAATATTCGTCTGGTGTTTAAAATTTTATTTGACAATTATTGAGGATGGGCTTTTACATACATATTCTGACAAAAAATTCCTCTATTTACATATATATCGCTATAAAATCTAAATCTTCGTATATAGCTCCTGAAAGTGCAGTTAATGTAATCTTCAGTTAGGGAGTGACGTTGATGTGTATTAGAAAGAGGTCTTAAAGAGGGGTTAGTTGTAAGTACATGGGTATTTTTAATCAAGAAATCAAGTTTCTGAGGTTAATAGTTGCATACTGGTAGGTTGATTCACAGAAATGCTAACAAACTAACCTTGTGCATCTTACTAAGTGGGTACGCCTTCTCTGCCTTAAAAAATTCCAACGCAGCTTCCACTCCAGCAATTTGACCTTGCCAAGTTACATCCTGTTACAACATCGTATACAAGCGAAGAGGCGATGCCCATAAAAAATCCACGCCAAACAAATATCGCCAGAGAAATGTAGACACAAATAATTATCATTAGAGGGTATAAATAATTATCATTAGAAGATATTTTAGTAAAATATCAGTTGACAAAATTATACGAACACATCAAGATTTGCAAATGAATATACACTGTTGAACTTTATTGCAGAAGTCTAAAATGTGTTTCTAACGCTAATGTAGGCAAATGGAACATCCTCGCGCAAGATGAGAATATTTTTAACACAAAACCTTAAAAAAAGTGGCTTACATGAGGATCTGGGTCCGGCATGAACATACACAAACCACATTCCTCACTTAGAACCGCAACACCACCAGGTTGTGCACAACCGGTTACATAAAGGTAATCAGCATCCTGTCTAAATGGGTACGGGACCACTTCGGTCATCATTTTCACGGGTGCGGAAGCAATTATAGCCAAGCTCTTCTCTGGAAGCCGCTCCAAAATATTTTTTCTTCTCGAAATATATTCATCACAAGTTATGCCAGGTGTGATTTCTCCTTCTGCAATTAACTGATATGGAAAGAACAAATAGCATAAATAGAAAAGGAGTAGAACAAAGAAACTTCCATTCTTTAAACTGAATTATTGAACAACACTAAGTACTTGATGGAAATAAGAAGCTAGTAATAAGCATTGCAGGGATAAAGCTAAACCGACTAGGTTTGGAACAATATACATTACTGCACCGGTTAGTTCTCAATTGTTTGAAGGAATAAAAGTGAAACTTAGCAGAAGAAAGGGTTAATTACAAATATAGTCCAAGAAGTTCGATCCAAATTCAATTTTGTCCTCAGAGTTACGATTGTAGTACTTTATGTTTAACTCCCATTGTGATTTCATCCTCAACTTTTCACTTTCAACAATTTAGTCCCTCATTTCACTTGTCTCAAAGTTTCTAATTTAATTACGAAGGGTCGAATGGCGTTGTTTACATAGTCATCTTCCTAGGGTAGTATTGAAATACACTTCAAGGATAGCATTGTAGAAGGTCGGTCTTAATTGTTATGTACAACAAATTTCAGGGACTAAATTGTCATAATTGAAACAATGAAGATGAAATCCAAATGGAGGATGAACTTTAGGGACTAAACTTGTAAGTAGCCCCAAAATATATCTGCTGCAGTTTCATAATAAGACAAGGAGATTACAAAGAACAAAAAACTTAAAGGCCACTACTACGAACTATTTCAATACAGTCAAACAGTTAGAAGTATAAGGCGTAATCGACAAATGTAGAATCGCTACCTCAGGATGAGATAGTGAAGTTGGCTGGCCAACGTCGATGGCACTCTGAGTGGCATATGAAGCGCCTCTAATAAAATCATCTGAAGCCGTGAAAACCCAAGAGGCAACCTAGAAAATAACAACTATATAAGAACATATAATGCATCGGAAATATATCGTTCATGAACCATCATGAGAGGCAAGTGATTGCCCGCAATCATTTTACTTCATGACGTAAAAGAAGCGACAAAATTGCATGAAAACTTTGGTAGGCAATCAGAGAGAATGAAAGGCCAAATCTTCACGTGATCACGAAAGAGTCCTTTGGAAACCAATTGCCACTGAACATTAACAACCTAAGGCTACAAATGAAATTGGTACGTTCCGATAGTATTGATTCCCGCCCTCTCTAGTGAACTTCGGGAATTGTTCAATAAATAGATACACATCATTATTTTCAACCTTTTCTCTTATAAATGAAAAAAAATAGATTTTTTGTTTTTTGTTTGTATTTTCATAAAATCCTGTGAATTAAAATGCTTGATACTCTTCTTGCTCAATGCAAATAGGACCTTAAATTTTTCAATACTATGTTGGAAACTTTGATACCCAGCACACCAGTTTCCACCTTTTCTTTCATTACTTAAAACCCTCGAACAACTCATTATTATGCTCCTTTTTAACAAAAATTAGATAAAAAAGAAACAAATTTAACCTGTAAAATCGCATTTTGAAATGCTCAACTCCTCCAACACCATGAAAAAATCTCTTAAGAAACTGTGGAAATGCTTGGTGCTCTCTTTTCTCAGTGCTACTAGGATCTTAAAAATTTTCAAAATTACACAGCACCATTTCCCACCTTTGCCGGATTTTCGTGCTTAAACCCTGGAATTTTAACTCATTATTATGCTCCTTTTCAGCGAATTTAACAAGAACCCACCTCAAAAATCGAACGAAATTGAACAAATTTAGCTCCACGATCGAATTTTGAAGCGCCCACGTCGCCCAGCACCACAAATTGAATCATTCGAACATGGCAGAAGCATAAAAATAGCAGGAAAAGAGCATAAGCAGAAGCAAAAGCGCGGAGACCCCAAAAACCCTAATGAAGAGAGGGATCTCGAGAGTGTTATCGATCCATTACCTTGCGTGTGGGGATTTTCCCTCGCACTCTCCTCCCCAACCACCTCATCGCCATTACTGCTTAAACCCCCACGAAGACCCTCTCTCTCTCTCTCTCTCTCTCTCTCTCTCTCTCTCGTTTATTATACTGCTGGTAAATTGCACTACTAGTCCCTGAACTTTGAGTAAAGTTTCTTTTGGTCCTTAAACTTTTGATCCATACTTTTTTTAATTTTTATATTTGGAGAAACAATGAATTAATGGTTTGTTGCTTTTCTTTTTGAACAGTGATAAATAATTCACTCCTTTTTCTATATCTCTAGCTTTTTTTTTTTTTCCTCTACTTTTATAAGTGTTAAATAATATAAAATAATAGTTCAAAATAAATATTTTTATATTATTATATTCAATATTTTCTCTCATATTTGGATTCCACATGTTTAGGGGCTTTTTTTCTTTTGCCCCTTCAAAAATAATTTTTCACAAATAGCCCCACTAATTTTATAATTATAATTTTAATCCTATTCCCGTCACATAGGTGTCGCGTCAGCACCATGCGAGCAGCAGGAAATATATTGACCTCGCGCGCAAGTAATATAATAAACTAAACATTCGCCGTGTTCAACTTATTCCATATACCACACTCTGCTCGTATTAATGACGTGTCGCGCAAAAATAAAATCAAAATTATAATTATAAAACTAGTAAGGCTATTTGTGAAAATAATTTTTTTTAGGGTTCAAATGCAAAAAAAAAAAAAAAAAAAAAAGCTGCAACCTGAATTAACTCACATTTTTTCTCAAATGCTTTTGAGCCTCTTACTCTGGTACTATATAAAATAATATAAACAATTGTTATTCTTTAATAAAATAAATATTAAAATTACTGAAAAACAGAGTTTTTATGTTATATTCAACATTTAGATCCCTAAAATTTATGGAATAGTTTAAAAGGCTCTTATTATTCTCTGATGAAGCTACTAATTAGGGCACACAACAAAATCAGTAGTATGCAGCATACATAACAAAAATGAAAGCAAAGATCCATGAACAGTTCATCATAAATCATTTCAAAATTAGGGTACAACAAAATCGGATTAGTTTCCTACAAATTCACAGGAATTGCAAGAGAAATTCCTTCATTCGATCAATGTGCGGAGGCCGCGTCGGTATAATGTGACCCATTTCGTGCTCGACGACAACCTTGCAACCATTGTCGAACCGATCTGCGAGTTCCACGCTCGCTCGGTTATCTATCTGCCGATCTTGTCCCCCGCCGTTACCGAAACAATGTAGAGAGGGAAGCTTAACTAAATCGCCATCGAAATTGCTCGAAGGCGCCGAATATCCCGAGCAAAATACCCCGAACTCAAAACAAATAGCGCCGTATAATCTCTGCTGATGTTCGCAGAATAGTGCAGCCATTGCCGCTCCTTGCGAGAATCCAAGAATACCATCGAACCGACCCATCTTTGAAATTGCTCTCTCAATACGATCGTAAGACTCTGCGAAGCCTCCGGTTTGCTGCCGATACTGAAGAGGGTCGAACGCTGCAGCTGCGATTTTCCAGTCTTTCTCGGGCGAGCAGTTTGAGTTTGGAGCAACGAGCCAAGCGAATCTCGTTTTGGGGTTCTCGTTCGGAGGTTTACTGCAGTTTGGCTGGTAAATGAAAGGGAGCTCATGAGGGGCGTCGATGAAGACGAACTCGGCGGCGTTCTTGAGCTTCTTAGCGAGTGACGATGTTCTTCCCTTGAAGTTCGATCCGCTCTGTCGGAAACCGTGCAGGCATAGGATTCTCAGCTTTCTCGGGTTCTTGCAAACTGTACAATGAATCAACTGAGATCACTGGATAGATGTGTAAAGGAAAGAGATTATTTGGTGAATAATTAATATCACTTTTTCTACTTTTGATTCCAAAATCCAGGAAAATGAAATGCAAAAGGAAGTAAAATTTCCCCGACAAATAAGTTTGCCTGTAAATAGCTTCTCAAGGTTAAAGTGCACGAAACCCCCTGGAAATGTCGCAATTTTCACTCTACCATCCTGAAACATTGAACAAATCACCATCCTCACATTATATTTATCATCACTTAGTCTACTTTATTTATATATCACTTTGCTTATACATCAATGTGGTAAATTATAGCTCTCCAAAATTTAGGGGGGCAATGTGAAAAAACACCGTATTTTCTCGGGGGTTAACTCCCAATTTACTCTCCCGTTTACCCGCCTATTTAGATAAAAATCCACATCTATCGAAAATAATCTTTAGAAAAGAGAACTCAACAAAAAGCAGACTGACATACAAGGCGAGTTTAGACCTTTTTTTTAACCCTAATTGTACAGACCTTACCATAACTCCGGGGAAGTTCAGATACAGGCGCAGCGTGGTCGGCGGGCATGGTTTTTTCAATCTCGATAGCTTCTGATGAATCAGGTGATAGTTCTAATTGGAATGGTGAGTCCTTACTCGATGGCTTCGTCCAGCTTCCCTTGTCTTTTTTCTGACAGAGCTCACAAATATATTCGTCGCTAAACTTACCCTGGGTAACAAAAGAGTATGGAAAGTAGAATTTCAGGTCATTAAACAAGTTTCTTCATGGGATAAGGTCAATTTAAATACAAAGAAAAAAGACACGAAGATATGTCCATTATACCAGTCAAAATGAGGGAATTAATCAGTCACAAAAGGTCAATAGGGCGAACAAATAGGACATTCCAAAAGATATTAAGTTGCATGTTTCGACCTGGCTTCGGGAGCAGTTCTCTACTCCCAAAAGCCGCAGCTAGGTTGTTTGGCAAACAAAATGTTTGGGAGTCTTTGCTGTTTCTGGAAGCGAGAAACTTTAATATAAAGCTTCTGCCCAGCTACAGCTGCTGCTGCTGCTTCTGCTAGAGGAGAAAGCTAATTGGGAGGATGCCAGTTGAGAAGCTGCTAATGCTTTTTCGAACAGATTCACTGAAAGCTTCAGCCAGGCCAAACAGGCCCTAGAGCAGACAAAGAATGGAAACGGCTTATGCATTCAAACACAAGAGAAGTCACAGTACCTGGCAATCGGAACATACTAAAACCAACATCCTGCAATGAGTGCACCGGCAACGAGATGAATAATCATCGAAGGATGAGCCACACATTAAACAACTACCAAGTACATTTCCATCCAGGCTTCCAACCGAAATCCTGTTCGGCAGCATGAAATAAGTTGGAAATCAGTAAATTCAAACTGCATATCGAACTATCGGCAGCACATATAAGCACGTACAATCATTTCCTTCTAAAATACAATAAGATTGCGGCAAGTCACTTGGGAATAATTCACCTGTGATCAAAAACAAAGTTCTTTCCTTTGAAATATCCGCCATCTGGAAATTGCTCCAAATATCTCTGAATTCCACCAAACAACTGTCATGAACCCCATAACATGTAATCAAGGTGAGTGAAATATGCTGCTGAGTCGCATCGCAATAAGAATGTAACATTATAGATGAAAACTCTTTAATTTTCACCATTGGTGTGGACAATAGAAATATGTGCGCACAGTACTTAAGAGCTGGGATTGCAAAGGAACTGTGAAATTTTAACAGTTACTAATGCAGAAGAATCTCTGAAAATCTATAGAAAGAGACTTACTTGAAACACATTCTCAAAACCTTCTCCTTTAGAGCGGATATAGGAAGAGGCCATTTCACATCTTATACCTCCAGTACAGTACCTGAAATATTAATATACAATTAAAGCCTCTCCAAACCAAGTAAAACTAGCAATTGTGGAGAAATTTCCACTTTTAGAAAGATTATGCAATCATAGACTAGACAGCAATTAGAACAGGATGGCTATAGGAAACGAGAAACTAGATATAGTGGCTTGATAAAGTGTGGATCATTGAGTAAGAGAAAAGAGGATAGGGTGCTGAGTAACAACTATTCACAGAGCAAATAAAAAATAGCTTTTCAGTTAAAATCATGTCCACAGCCGGCTGCAAGAGAAGAAGCTTAAAATTGAAGATTCTACTTTTGCAGCCCAAAAGCTCATTTCAGCTTCCTGCGAGTACAGACAAACATTCAACTATGATTCTCACATCTGCAAGAACTTACATGAGAATTGATTTCCGATGCAGCTGTCCTGAGTGCTCATCTATCCACGAAGGGAGGTCACTATATTGCCTTATCTCTGGATCCAATGTCTTTGCATTTGGTGTCTGAAACTTCCCAATCCTCGTCTCATATACATTTCTTGCATCCAACAATACTACCTGATTCTTTAGAAGAGAAGCCTCAGAATCCAAAGTAGCTCCTGGTAATCATGCATTTTTTTTCAAAGATAATCAACAACACAACTTGCATCCGTGTAAAACATGCGAGCAACAGAACTCAACGAAAAGCTGATAGGAGCATATAAATTTTAGCAGTACTTCAGTAAAAAAGAACATCCTACTGACCGACATCATGAAGGACACGGTGAAACTCAGCTGCTGATAAATGTCGTCCGGCGTTCGAAATTTCTGGAGATTTTGACAGTGGATTAGATCTGAAAGTAACCAGCTCCTGAAAAATGATAAGTTACCGTGCAAAATATCACTACCGCATAACTATAAGCATTCAAAGACTACAACAGAGCTAAATCAAATTACAAGGTTTAAGTAGAAAGAAACCTTCAAGGCTTCAACAATAAGTTTGTTCCTTTTTCACCACAAAGGGTCCTTAAATTCTAGTTTTAAATGATTTTTTGACTTGAAAATGTTAGAGCATCTGAGTTAACTTGGAAGTCAAAAGCACGGAATTTATCGTGTCGAATCATCGAATCATATGAATACAAAAACTACCACTAGTTCCTATCAACAAGCACACTTCGACTGATAAAATTATTCAACTCAAAAGTGCTATTAAGGGAAGTACTATATTAAGTTCCTCCAAACAGCTTCTCTCTGCAGCAGAATCAGAAGCACCAAATCAAAGTTTCGACTTTTCGACCAGAAAATCTCAAAATCACACTTCTAGTTCCCGATGTAGCAGAAATTCTAGACATTTCTTATTGTTTCTTATGACCAGATACTCTATCAAAAGATACTGCAGCTGAAATCAAAAGCAGGAGCAGAAGCAGAAGCAGGGGCAAACCTTTACGACGCGAATGGAGAGCGAAGTGAATCCGCACTCCCTCGCAACCCTCTCATCCTTCGGGTGCACGCAAGACGCCAACTTGAAGTCCGCTCCATCAAAGAACGCGTTCGATCTCATCTCCGCAATGTGCTTCTCCAACGATTTCATCTTCCCACCAACCTAATCAACAACCAAGGAAAGATAAACCCCAAAACACTCGCAAAAACCAACCAAAAATCGCAACAAAGGGTGCAAAACCCTAATCAAATGTACGGGCGGAGATCAAAGAGGCGGGGATCGTTACGGTGGCGTTGACCCCGTCGGGGGCGATGCGGACGCGACCGAGGAGGGCGAGGGATCGGCAATTGGAGTGGTAGAAGCGGACGAGGGAGGGGACGTCGGGGACGGAGAAGAACTTGTAGTAGAGGAGGACTCCGTCGCCTCCCCCGTCGCCGTCGTCGTCGTCGTTGCATCGATCGAGCTCCATTGTTGGGACCGTGAGAAACCCTAACCCTAGACGCAACAGTCGGAAAGAAGCGCAGTGGGGACAGTGTTTGCCTGCAAATTTGCCTTAAAAGAAGAAGGCTAAATTATATAAAATTCTCATGTCAAAATTCGAATTTTTATTTTTTAAATTAAATTAAATTTTATAATTTTTCGATATTATTTGGCTAATTTGTTATACATTAATAAGTTGTAAATATAAATTTTATTAAAATTTTAAAATTTTATTTATATTATCTATCCGCTACATTGAGCGGATTTCTACATCATATATTTATATATATATAGTAGATGCAGTGTGCTAGCTATTCCTAAGTCATTTTCGATGATTTTTAATCGACGATCGTTGTTAGACTTGATCTAGCATATTTAAAATATTTAGAAAATAAATTTTGTGACTTTTCGATATCATTTACCTAACGATCTAAAGGGTTCAAAATCAACGGCAGAAAATAAAAGTTGTACCCCTACTCATAAGTTGTTTTCGATGATGGAGCTTCCGAATCGACGATACACTCCGTTAAATATGATCTACAGTATTTGAAACTTGTAGAAAATAAATTTCATAAATTTTCGAAATCATAATAAAGTCAATCAAGCAGGCATAAAATGAACGGTCAAAATTGAACGACGTCCTAAAAAAGGATGATTGGATCCTTCAATTCAAGATCAAAGTTATTGATCGTTATATATGTAGTGAATAGAATTTTCTATCAAAAATTTAACAAATTCTCGATTCTTTTACACCGTTAAACTAGTAAGTATCCCATACGCCATTAAAAATTGTTAAATTTGTGACATCTTGATCGTAAGGTAAATGATGTCAAAAAATTATAAAATTTGATTTCTAAAAGTTTTAAATGCTGTAAATAACGGTTAACGGTATAGATCGTCGATTCGGAAGCTCTATCATCGAAAACGACTTATGAGTACGGCGATCGTACTCATAATAGTATAGTAAATTTAATTATATATATATATATATATATATATATATATATATATATATATATATATATATATATATATATATATATATATATATATATATATATATATTTATGAGCTAGGCTCCTATGCTTTCGAAAGTAGGAGCCTTGTACTTGTAAGTTGATTTCGATGATGGGACGTCCGATTCGGCGACGGGTTCCGTTAAACATGATCTACGCTATTGGAACTATGTAGAAACCAAATTTCATAATTTTTTGACTTTGTTTGCTTAGTGAACGAATAGCTTTAAAATGAATGGTTGAAAATAAAAATCTCATAAAAAATAATAATAAAGAACTCAAATTTCAAATCGAAGTATTGATCTTGCTATTGACGTTAAGTAGAATTTTTTATTAAATTTTCATATAATTTGGATACTTCTACACCGTTGAACTTAAAAACGCATCTACTGTTAAAATAGTCATTTTTGGGACCTTTTGATCGCTTAGTAAATAATGTCAAAAAATTATAAAATTTGGTTTCTAGATAATTTAATAGGGTAAATTATACCTAACTGAGCGATAGTCGAATCGGATGTACTATTATCGAAAATAATTTACAAGCACAGAGGTTCCCGTACTTTTGAAAGTATAGTAGACGGACTCATATATATATATATATATATATATATATTATATATATATATATATATATATATATATATATATGGGGCAATTGCTTTATATATCCTCGAAAAGTTCCCAATTTTTCGATTTATCCCTCTTAGAAGGCTAATATTGAAAATACCTCTTTTACGTTCCAACCTATTTCTAATATACCCTTAGAATTAAAATCTGTTAAGTAACTCTGTTATCTATGTAAAATTACTATTTTGCCCTTTTCAAATATACCCTTCTACTATTACTTTCTTTCTTATTTGCCCTTAAAGTCAGGGGCACAAAAAGTATTTCGACTTTTGGTCTTTTCCAATATACCCCTCTACCGTCACCAATCTTTCTTATTTGCCCTTAAGTTAAGGGCAAAATTGGTATTTTAATTTCTTTTAACTGTGGTAGATACTTAACTCACGTTTAACCCAGATTAACTTAACAGGAGATAACTGCGGGGGTATTTTGCAATAACGGTGGAACGTATGAGGGGCATTTTAGAAAAAAAAAAGTAGGGTAGATCGAATATTTTCGTACGCATTTATGGGTATATAGGCAATTATCCCTATATATATATATATATATATATATAGTAGTCCGTTATGCTATCAATAGCACGGAGGTCTTCGTGCTACCAAGTTTTTCACCGTTAGATCCACCGTTATATCCCTATATATATATATATATATATATATATATATATATATATATATATATATAGAACTAGACTGCTATGCTATTAATAGTACAAAGTTATTGGTGCTATCAAATTTTTAGCCATTGGATTGAGAAATATGTGGTTAGAATGATGTGAGCCCCCTAGGGTTAAGTGGGTGGTTGATTGAGTTGTATAATCTAACGGGTGAAAATGCGTCAAAGGGGTGGATCTAGCGATTGGAAAATTTGGTAACGCAGGTATTTACGTCTTATTGATAGCGTGCTTGATAGGACTATATATATATATATATATATATATATATATATATATATATATATATATATATATATATATATATAGAGCTAGGCTCATGCTTTCGAAAGTACGGAGGCCTCCGTGCTTGTAAGTTGTTTTCGATGATGGGATATCCGATTCGGCGATTGGTTCCGTTAAACTTGATCTACGCTATTGGAACTATCTAGAAACCATATTTCATAATTTTTTTTGACTTCGTTTGTCTAGTAAACGAGTAGCCTCAAAATGAACGGTCGAACATAAAAATCTCATAAAAAAATGATAAAAGACTCAAATTTCAAATTGAAAGTATTGATCTTGCTATTGATGTTAAGTAGAATTTTTTATTAAATTTTCATGTAATTTGGATACTTCTACACCGTTGAACTTAAAACGTGCC
Organism: Aechmea fasciata; assembly: GCA_025177825.1. Classification (NCBI taxonomy): domain Eukaryota; kingdom Viridiplantae; phylum Streptophyta; class Magnoliopsida; order Poales; family Bromeliaceae; genus Aechmea; species Aechmea fasciata. The sequence continues at coordinate 7,385,259 of CM045931.1, forward strand.
ACATTGGCCATTAAAATAGTCATTTTTGAGGCCATGTGATCGCTTTTTGGCAAAACGATGTCAAAAAATTATGAAATTTTGTTTCTAAATAGTTCCAATAGGGTGATTACTCCTAACTAACCGATCGTCGAATCGGATGTCCTATCATCGAAAATAACTTACAAGAAAACCTCCGTACATTCGAAAGTATCAAGACTTACTCTCTCTCTCTCTCTCTCTCTCTCTCTCTCTCTCTATATATATATAAAATTGAGCTCCTATGTTTTTAAAAGTACTTAAGTCATTGGTGCTTGTAAGTTTTTAGCCCTTGGATTAATAGATGAGCGGTTAGGATGATGTGGGCCCTCTTTGGGTTAAGTGGGTGGTTGGTTGAATAGTATAATCTAACGGATGAAAATGATCAAAGGTGTAGATCTAACGGTAAAAAATTCACATCATCAAGTGCTTGGTGCTTTTACAAGCACCATATATATATATATATATATATATATATATATATATATATATATATATATATATATATATATATATATATATATATATATATATATATATATATATATATATATGTAGAGTTGAGCTAGAATGCTATCGATAGCAAACGAGCTCCGTTGCCACCTATTTGTTTTTGATGATGGAGCTTCCAAATCGACGATCGGACCGTTGAACATGAAATCTACCATTTGAAGTGTTTACAAATTAAATTTCATATATTTTCGATATTGTTCTCTTATCCATCAAGTGGACACAAAAATGAACTGTTGAAAATGAATATTTTTTAAAAAATGATAATAAGAGTCTTGTAATCAAGATCAAGAATATAGATCTTATTTTAAATAGTTTAAAAATTTTCGAACAAAAATTCAATTGATTTGATATATTTACGCCGTTAAACGAGAAAACGCCTCATATCAACCATTAAAATTACAAATTTTGAAACCGTTTGATCATTAGGCAATTGATGTCGAAAAGATTTGAAATTTGATTTCTAAACACCTCAAGTGGTATCGATCATGTTCAACGGTACCGATCGTCGATTTGGCGGCTCCATCATCAAAAATAATTAGGTAGGAATGGAACTCGTTTGCTATCGATAGTATTCTAGCTCAACTATATACTAGCTAGTTGAGTGTACGTGCAAGTGCACGTAACAATTGTTTTGAAATTAAGTAGAAAAATAAAATCAGAATCGTAAAAAGAAAAAATATTTTGAAATTCGAAAATATATATAGAAAAGAATCTTTAATTTATATGATAAAATATATTTTTCAGAATTTTCGCACTAATAATATTCTGTTATAGAGAAATTACGTATTCATTGCGGTTTCTATTTCTATTCTTATTCTTATATTTAAAATTTTACGTAGAAAAAAATTGGCGCTAATAAAATGGGTGCTAATTTTTCCATTAAAAATGGTCTACCGACAGAGCCAAATTTAAATATACGTGCTTTTATATATAGTATAGATATAGATATATATATGTGTTAATAGACATATGGTGCTAGCAATAATTTTCATATTTGAGACCAACCGTCCCTGCAGCTAGCTGCGAGTGGCTCTCGCTGGCCGGTATCCGAGATCCCGTTCGAATCCTAGCCGATTCACATTTCTAAAGCAAGTTTTATTTTTTAAAGGAAATAAACGAAGCGGGTATCTCTCAAAAAAAAAAAAATAATTTTCATATTTGAGGAGAGAGAAAGGCACGTGTATGGCTAAAACTTTTTTCTTTACATATTTATATAAATATATATAAATATTTGAGGAGAGAGAGAGAGAAACGTGGCTAAAAACTATCCTTCCAATAGATGTATCTAAATATAAATATATGATATAAATTGTATCTACCCCATGCATGTGATGTGTACCGTTGGCAATAAATTTCATATTTGAGGAGGAGAGAGAGGAAATTAAGAGAGAAAGGCATGCACGTGATTAAAAACTCTCTTATTTATTTATTTATTTATTATATAGATGTGTTAACGGACATAGTGTAGTGTTGGTAGGGATGCCAATAGTTATGAATATCCGAAATTTTATCCGAATTCGAATCCGAATGAAAGGGATATATATCCGATACTAAATAAATTTAGATTCGGATATGGATATCAAAAATAGAACTCGATGAATATGAATTCGGATATGAATTTTGATGGTATCCGAATTCGAACCCGAACCTCGACTATATATATATATATATATATAGAGTCGTATGCTATTAATAAGACGACGAATTTGGTGCTAGTAAGTTTTCTACCCTTGGATTAACCACTTTAATTAATTTTACCCCTTAGATTATACTATTCAACCAACCACCCACTAAACCCTAGGGGGCCCACATCATCCTAGCCGCACATCTTTTAATTCAAGGGTAGAAACTTACTAGCACCAAATCATTGGTACTATTAATAGTATTCCAGCCTAGTTCTATATATATATATATATATATATATATATATATATATATATATATATATATATATATATATATATATATATATATATAGAGTCCTCGTACTCTTATGATCGAGTACTCTTATGAGTATAGAGCTTGTTGTACTCATAAATTTTTTACCGTTAGATCTACCCTTTAATCATTTTCACCCGTCGATTATACTATTCAACCAACTACCCACTCAACCCTGGGGGCCCCACTATCAACCTAATCATAACCACTTTCATTCTAACCGCATATTTTTTCATCCAAAGACTAAAAACTTATGAGTACAAAAGGCTCTATACTCATATGAGTATAGTAGCTCCAGCCTATATATATATATATATATATATATATAGTCCGCTTATGGTGCTTGTAAAGACCAAGCACTTGGTGCTTGTGAATTTTTTACCGTTAGATCTACACCTTTGATCATTTTCATCCGTTAGATTATGCTATTCAACCAACCACCCACTTAATCCAGGGGCCCCACATCATCCTAACCTCACATCTATAAATCTAAGGGCTAAAAACTTACAAGACCAATGACTTGATACTTTTAAAAGCATAGAGCTCAATTTTATATATATATATATATATATATATATATATATATATATATATATATATATATATATATATATATATATATATATATATATATATATATATAGAGAGAGAGAGACTTAGGTCGTATACTATCAATAGCACCAAGCGTTTGGTATTATTAGGTTTTCGGCCCTTGGATGAAAAAATGAATGGTTAGTATGATGTGGGCCTTCTAGGGTTAGGTGAGGTATTAGTTTAATAGTATAATATAACGGTGAAAATAGTCAAAGGATTAAATCTAACTAGAAACTTGATAGCACCAAACGTTTGGTGTTATCGATAGTATCTCAACCGACTCTCTCTCTCTCTCTCTCTCTCTCTCTCTCTATATATATATATATATATATATGATGTTATATTTGAATTTGTATTTTAAAATATTTTAAAATATTGAAAAAAGAAATAATATTTTCGGGTTCAAATTCGGGTTCGGGTTTCGGATTTTTGGTCGGGTTCAGGTTTGGATATGGATTTTTAAAATCCGTCAGGTTCGGGTTTGAGTTCGGGTCTCCGGTTTGGAGTCGGGTTTGAGATCGGGTTTTTGAAAATCCACCCGAATTCGACCGTTGACATCTCTAAGGGTTTGTTTGGTTGCACGTATTTACAATCAGTGTAGTTGCAAATGCGTGTGCTCAATTCCTTTGTTTGGTATAGTGTAGTTGAGTTCAACCGTCATAGCTTTCAATCGCATAAGAAGAAATGTCGCAGTTGGAACTACATCCAAATTGGTCGTAATTCCAATCATATTGGTGAGGATAGAATCACCCATAAATTAATAATAAATAAATAAATAAATAATATATGTATATAGGTAAATAAAAATACTTGTAAATAAACTCATAATAATAAAAAAATTTAGACAATAAAAGCTTTGTGCAAAACATTAATTTTTTTAAATTTATTTTATTTAAAATATAAATATAGTTTTTTTTTCTAAATTTTTATAGAATGTGATGATGTATGTTTATTTAATAAGTTTTAATTAATTATAATTATTAAGTTTGATAAAAAAAAATTGAGAGAATCTTTTAAATTTTTAAAGTTTGATTTACATATTAAAATTAAATAAATTAAAAATTTTAAATGTGTCGATTAATAAGTTGAAGAATTGTTGAAAAATATAAAAATATTATATATATCTACTTATTTATTTATAAGTAGCAAATTTAAATGATTAATAAACTTATACAATTATTTTATGTTTAGTGAAGGTAATCTCACCACTCTATTTGAAGAGGTGACAAAATTCACAAATACAACTATCACTTTATTAGCACAGAATCGCGTAAACCAAACAGATTAGAAGCATATCGCAGATTAATTTGCAGAATCGCATGTATTTCTAACTACACTGTTTCTGCAACTACATTCAACCAAAGGCCTTTCATAAAATACGTGGCTAAAAACACGTGGCTTTAGAAGTGTAGGCAATGATTTTAGTATTTGAGAAGGGGAGAGAGGAAAGGAGAATTGATAAGAGAAAAACACGTGGCTAAAAACTCTCCTTTCATATATTTATATATATTTATATTATATTATTATTATATGTATATATTAGTGAAGAAACTCATGCGTTACGGCGGATAAATTCTGTAGAAGCAAATAAGTAAAGGAAGATGAAGAAAGAATAAATAGTTTAAAAAACCTTCTAATAAAAATTCAGCTGATTTGAATTTTTTTACACCATTAAACGAGCAAATGCTGTATATCGATTATCGATTATTAAAATTATAAATTCTGTGACCTATGATCATTAGGTCATGGTGTCAAAAATATATGAAATTTAATTTTTAGACACTTTAAATAGTCTAAATCATGTTCAATGATGCCAATCATCAGTTTGAAAGCTATATCATCGATAATAAATTAGAAGCAATGAAGCTCACTTACTGTAGATAGTATTTTAGCTCAATTCCAGATATATATGTTAAATATGTCTGGAATTATTTTGGACCCGAACCCATTTGCGACGCGGCCTAAATTTTTTATGGTGCAAAAATTAAGAGGATTTAAATATAATTTGTAATAATCCTAATTCTATTTAGGATATAAATTAGGATTTAGAGTTGGTGTAGACCAAGTGGTAGACTAGGACTATAGTATTTGTTAGAGGAGTCAAATTGACCACTTGGCAATCTACAATTGGCCAATCCCTTTACTTTGAATCCTAGTGCATCTCCAAATTATTCTCCAATTTGGGGTCTTAATTAAGTTTTTTATTTTATTTTTCATTTTTTTATTTTTTATTTTAGAGATAGGTTGTGAGACCCCAGATAGTCCTATATATGAGATATAATAGTGCTAAACTCTTAACCCGGCTTAACCATTTTGAGTGGTGGCAAGGCCCAAGAGGTTAAGAGAGTTAAGCGTGTTAGGACGGGAGTAGTCCTAGGATGGGTGACCGCCTGGGAAGTTGGAGCGTCACATAAGTAGCATGCTACCCGCTTCGCTTATTTCTTTAAGAAATAAACTTAGCTAGAAATGTGAATCAACTAGGATTCGAACTCAGGTCTCGGGTACCAACCACCAAGCCCTTTGCCACTTGCTCTAGGGACGGTCGGTGGGTCTTAATTAAGTTGAAGCTATAAATATGTAGATGCTATGCTTTGCAGGGTGTGCTTCTTGAGATTGAATGGAAGCATTGGGTATATTTTGGATTTAGGTATTCTGAGGGAGATAATTTTGTACTCCGCCTTTTATAGTAATAAAGTTTTCGTTCAGTGGAACTGGAATCACGTAAATATTTACGCGCTTTAATTTTTTTTCCTTTCTTTCTTTATCGATTCTCTTTTGATATCTTCGCATCCGGTAAACTAGAATATTTTTTTTACTTTTGTCGTAACAAACTGGTATCAGAGTAAATGACGAATTTCTAACAATTTATATAAGCTAGGGCTACTATCATATTAATAGGATAGGAGCACTTGTCCTATCATATTTTTAACCCTTGGATGAGAAATTGTAGGGTTAGGATGATATTAGTCGGTTAGAGTTGAATGGTCCCTCTAGGGTTGAGTGGTCCCCACTGGGTTATAGTATTTAATTCAATGGTTAGAAATGATGATAAGAATTGATCCAAAGGTTAAAAAACTGATAGGACAAGTGCTCCTATCCTATTAAAAAAATAAGTAGCCGGACTCATTTATATATATATATATATATATATATATATATATATATATATAGAGTCCGCTATGCTATCAATAAGACGAAGACTTGGTGCTACCAAGTTTTCCACCGTTAGATCCACCCTTTTGATGATTTTCACCCGTTAGATCATACTATTCAACCAACCACTCACTTAACCCTTGGGGACCCACATCATCCTAACCGCACATCTCTCAATCCAACGGCCAAAACTTGGTAAGACTAACACGATTTGCCACAGTTATCAAGATGTAAGAGTTTAGTTTATATATATATATATATATATATATATATATATATATATATATATATATATATATATATATATATATATATATATATATATATATATATATATATATATACACACACACACACACACACACACACACACACACATATTGAATAGGTTTTGTTGTCTTATATTTTAACTCAAATTGAAAGAGCTACAAAGAGGAAGAAGAAAGAGATCTGCCACTTAATTAGTCCTCTTATCAATGGAGATTTTTGGGCCAGTAACTCCTGGCCAGGTAATGTACCTTTACTTCTCTTTTGTCTCTTTTTTTTTTTTTTGTGTGTATGTTTCTTTTACAAATTTGGCACATTTTTTTTTTCTTTTTTGTTCCTGATGTTTCATTAGTGTAAACCAAAAAAAACATGTAATTTGAAAATGGGTTTTTTGTTTATGAGGTTTAATATATTGATTTTTTGTTTATGAAGCTTTGGGTGTACTTGGACAAATCCATTGTCTAATTTCATATATGATATGCTTTGTAGCAGGTTTCATTGCTTGTTGGATTTGTGCCTGTGATTGTAGCATGGCTTTATTCTGAGCTGTTGGCGCGCCAAAGCAGCTCAAATTCTTCAGAAATGTGAGTTTCAATATGTTCGGTGATGAAACTTTCTGGAACTTCTAAAGGGGCTTCCTCTTTTTGTTGAGGCATAATTAATTGTACGAGTAAAGTTGCTCGACGAAGCATAAAAGAGCTCCTGTGTAGCTTTTCGTCGTGTCAGAAGAGCTTCAGCTTTTGGACCTCATAACGCTTACGACAAATGCTCGGAAAAGTTTGTTTCTTGAAGTGAGGTTCCGGAAGCATAAAAAGTTTTAAGTAAAGTTGGTTGAAGAAGCACAAGTAGCCTCTCGTCATACGAGAAATAGAAGCTTCAAATTTGAGCTTCTTCTGCTTCTAAAGCTCAAAGTTTACAACAAATCAATTGGTTTCCGGAAACTTCTGCTTTCTGGAGTAGGGAAGAGCTCGAGAAGCCAGGCAAATAGGCACCAACTATTAGATGCTTATTAACTTCCAAGTCCACTAAATTTCATTTGTTTCACTTGGGTTAACAAACTAATTAAACCTTTTAGTTGGCTTAATCAAAGCAATTTAAACTTACTCTACTTACTCAAAAAGAATCTATACAAGTTAGTGGACTCAAATGTTTATCACTGATATTTACACTGATTTTTACCATGTTAACTTGCAGCGAAGCACGATTCCGATCACTTTGATTGCATTAATTTGGACATATCGAACAATTTGCTCGTTCGAATCTTATCTGTCTGAGTTTAAATCGATTTGCCATCTTCGATTTTTCAGCAGCAGGTGTTCTGACGCCGATTCTGTCGGGAGTGATTCGAAGATTCAGTTGTTAGAGGGAGGTACTTCTCTGACACCACCTTCAGAAGTTCGCAGATCATCGCCGAGTTTTCTCAGGTTCGCAACGAATAACATACACGAAAGTTCTCAATACCGAATGTAAGCTAACACTACCTGATGCTGCAGGTTTCTTTTGATGGACAAGGATTTCTTGTTACAGAACCATTCAACACTAAGATCCCTGTAAGTGAAGCTAATTCATTTTTAACTAGTAAGAAATATATATATATATATATAGAGTTGAACTAGAATACTATCGGTAGTAAACGAGTCATTTTACTACCGATTTGTTTTCGATGATAGAGCTTTCAAATTGACGATCGGCTCCGTTGAACATGATCTATACCATTTGAAGTATTTAGAAATCAAATTTCAAATCTTTTCGATATCATTTGCCTAATGATCAAAGGGTTTCAAATTTTGTAATTTTAATGGTCGATAAGAGGCGTTTTCTCGTTTAACGGCGTAAAACTATCCAAATCAATTGAATTTTTGTTAGAAAATTCTTTAAACTATTTAAAACAAGATCTATACTCTTGATCTTGATTACAAGACTCCTACCATCATTTTTTAAAGAGTATTCATTTTTCTGTTCACTTGATGGATAAAAGAACAATATCGAAAGTGCATGAAATTTGATTTCTAGATAGTTTAAATGGTTTAGATCATATTTAACGGAGCCGATCATTAATTTGGAAGCTCTATCATTGAAAACAAATCGGTAGTAAAACGGCTCGTTTACTACCGATAGTATTCTAGTTCAACTCTCTATATATATACATATGTTGAATAATTTGATTTATTATTTACAGGACGGAGTTTGGAGCAATCCTGATCTTGTGTTACGTCTGCGACCGGACGAATCTCTTTGGAGAATCAGAACAGGTGGTTCATTTTAATCCTTATGAAACTCAAAACGCGACGATGTCGAATGGTTTGATGATCAGAGTAGCTGTGCAGCAGCAGCTAAGGTTTGGAGTTGTATTTACAACCCCTGCAAATTAATCCATGTTTTTTTTTTTGTGTTTTTGTTGTAGCACTACAGCAGAGATCTTTTCCTGTTTCTGTATTTCCTTCTTATTGCCGTCGCGGCGATTGCATCTCTAATGAAACACCAGAATCAATCACCAGGCTCAGGAAAATCTGTAAGGTATCTTAACAGGGATCAAACTGAAGAATGGAAGGGGTTGATGCAGGTTATTTTCTCTCTGAATATAATGAATAAGTTTTTCTTTTTTTAAGTTTTTATTTTATATTTTAAATTAGATTTGCTATCATAACTAGAGCTCAACAATCTACTTGTTTATTGGTTTCTTTTTTTTTTTTTTTTTTTTTTTTTTGTTTTTTGTTTGTTTTTTTTTGATGTCCAGTCCTAATACTGAAATAAAAATAAAGACGGGTTCTGATATCGACTGTCCCTAGAGCAGGTGGCAAATAGGGATGCAAATGGATCCGGGTTGGTGGAGCTCCTGCCCCGACGGGGGCAGTAAATGGAAGAAAATAAGCGAATTTGGGGCAGGAAACGGGGGCAAATTTTACGATCCGAGACAGTTCGGCAGAAACAGGAGAAGTTTTGACCCGCCCGATCCGCCCGCCCGAACCCGCCCCGACTCCGCCTCGAAATTATTTTTATTTTAAAAAATATTTTTAAAAAGTAATGTATTTTTAAAAAAGTTCAAAATATAAATAAGTTAATACTATCATTTCTAATGTATTTTAAATTTTTTAATTTTATTTTGAATTGTGATTGATATTTTTATTTTTATAATTGATATTGTTAAATTATATATATATATATATATATATATATATATATATATATATATATATATATATATATATATATATAATATTATTAAAATTATTATTTTATATTTTACAAAATATTAATAATATTATTATTTTTTAAAAAATATTAGTTGCGGGGCGGATTCGGGAACCCGCGGGAGGCGGGTTACGAGGCGGGCGGGTTATGGGATGTATTTTTTAACCCGTCACGGATTCGGGGCGGGAGGCGGGACGGGTTTTTACTATATAATGAATAAGTTTTTCTTTTCTTTCTTTTTCTTTTTTTCAGTTTTTATTTTATATTTTAAATTAGATTTTCTATCATAACTTAGAGCTTAACAATCTACTTGTTTATGGGTTTCCTTTTTTTCTTTTTTTTTTTGACGTCAAATCCTAATACTGAAATAAAAATAAAGAAGGGTTCTGATACCGACTTTCCCTAAAACAAGCAAGAAAGCGATTTGCCATGGTATCCGAGACCCTAGTCGAATCCTACGATTCACATTTCTCATGTTTTTATTTCTAAACGAAACGGATCCTGTAACTTTGTACATCCAAAAATAAAATAAACTAATATATTTGCAAATATTTGTGCGACCATATGCTTCCCAGTGAGTCACCCATCATTGATTCATTGGGCCCACAGCTCGATTAATTAGGTATAGGGATGTCGATGGGTACAGATATAAAAATTTTTTCGTGAAATTTTATCTGAATTCAGACATGAACGGAGTAGATTTATCTAACCCCCACCTTAACCCTGATTCTCAACCAAACATGCGCTAACCATTAATCCCAAAAACTCAAAAACTCGAGCTGTTAGAAATACGCAACCAATTCATTTAAAGTGTAAAACAAAGACTCACTTAGCCTCGATTGTGACTCGCCCACCCGCCTCACGCCACTTCGAATACGACTTGGCCCAACCCACCTCACGCTCGAATACGACTTGGCCCATGGCCTCCCGCCACATGGCTACAGGACGTCTACCCATTTAAGCCAACAATCCCCCTCCAAAGACTGGACACATTTGCAGCATGTGGGAATCGAACCTGTGACTTCTGGCTCTGATACCACGTGAAACAACCGTTGTACTCTAAAAACTTTAGCTGTTAGAGAACGGTGTTTAAACATTTTTATATTTAACAGAGCCAAACGGTGGATTAGAAGAGATCATTAATTAATCCGTAGTAAAAATTTTTAATTTTTAATTTTTAAATTTTTTTTTTTTTTTTATATGCAGGTGCTTTTTGTGATGTATCACTATTTCCATGCACGGGAAACTTACAACGCGATTCGAGTTTTCATCGCCGCATATGTGTGGATGACTGGGTTTGGGAACTTCTCCTATTACTACGTACGCAAAGATTTCAGCCTCTCGCGATTTGCTCAGGTAATTAATAAAAGGCTAAGGCTTAGTTTGGTATTGAGGTCTATCTAACGATATTAGATAAAATGGAGTTGTATATGCTTTTGCGTTCTTCGGTGGGAACACAGAAAATATATCGTAAACGACTTATCGCGATATGCGGAATGCAATATTACGTACGGAAACAAACGAGATATTTTCCCAACGTACTTTCTTACAGCACGTAACGCAATCTCTCCGCAATACCAAACGAAACCTAAGATACAAAAATCATCTTTGTAAGTATTTATTGTTTTTAGAATAATTATTTATATCCGTCTCAAAATTTTGAAAATATTTTTTTTTTCTTTTCAATATATCCCTCGTATATTCCTCCGTTAGTCTAAAATATCTCTACAGTTACCATCCGTTAAGTTAATTCGGATTAAACGTCAGTTAAATATCTACCACAGTTAAAAAAATTAAAAGACGGTAGAGGAGGTATATTTGAAAAGATCAAAAGTCAAAATATTTTTTCTGCTCATGATTTAAGGATAAATAAGAAAAGTCGGTGATGGTAGAAGGGTATATTTGAAAGAACAAAATAGTAATTTTATACAGATAACAGAATTTATTAACGGATTTTAACTTTAGGGGTATATTTGAAATATATATGTTGGAACGTAAAAAAATGTAAAAAAAATATTTTCAATATTAGCCTTCTAAAAGGGGTAAATCAGAAAGTCGGAACTTTTTAGAGTTATATAAACAATTGCCCCTATTTTTTAGGGTAAACTTCAAATACCCCTGCTGTGGTTTCACACTTTCTTACTTTAGTACCCTATGGTTTAAAGTGTATTAAGTTAGTACGTACCGTGTGGTTTTATTTTCCTATTTTTATTATCCATTTCACTAATTATTTTCGTTAAATCAGTGATAAAGTTAAAATTAAAGAGTACGAAAGTGAATATTCGATAAACCTAACTAGGGTATCTAAAGTTTTTTGTATATAATTTAACAAAATATTAACCGAGGAAAAAAAATGAGTGACAAAGTTAAAACTAAAGGGTACTAAAGTAAATATTAGATAAACCTAGGCAGTGTATTTGAAATTTTTGTATATAATTTATCGAAATATTAACAGAGGAGCCGACGAAAGGAGAAAAATGACTAAATTAATACGCTTTAAATTATAGGGTACTAAACTGACAAAGTGTGAAACCACAGCAATGGTATTTGAAGTTTTTTCTATTTTTTAAAATTTTTCCTTCCTGAATCCTGATTGTTAAAAAACAGTGTTAATGGAGAGAACAGAATAACTAAATTGCTCCGCTTTGACATTTTTATAAGAAAATTTATTTTTTTTAATATATTTCGGCATTTTCAAGGATATTTTTACTATAAATTATAAGAAATTGACGGTATAGTGATGGGAACCCTAATACAGCGTGGCTAAATGCATCAAGTTAAAATTTTGAGGAGGTAAAATATAGATTTTTAAAAGTCAGAAAAAAAAGTAGAAAAGCGGATATTTAAATATATATTTTTTTCATAGAGGCAATTTTGGAAATTTGTGATAACTTTAAGTTGGTTTTTCTAAGTGGTTTTTTTTTTTTTTTTTTTTTCTTTAGAACTGACGAAATTGTGATAAATTTTGAAGTCAATATGCTGTTGATTTAGAAAATCAAAAATTTGAAAAGTAAGATAACTGTTTCAAAATGGTCCATTGTTTACGTAATATCGTAGTTACGAGTTTGAATTTTTGAAAACAAATTCTCTTCGAACCGGCCCGAGTCGGTCTAATTTATGATCAGATCGTTGGTTCTAATCATTAATTGCAAAGCTTGAGCTATTAGAAATACAGAACTAATTTACTTAAAGCGTACAGATATAAGTATACAGCATATACGGATCTTGATTGTTACTTACTCTAACCAGCCTTATATTACTTCGAACATGGCTCGACGCAATTCATCCTTACGTTATTTCAAACATGACTCTGCCCAATCTAGCCTTCCCACTACAACAGAATTAGATTACAGGGACACATGTTTGGGACACTTTTGAATAAGTGTCCCAATTATGCTAAAACTTAAAAAAATATCTACTAATGCCTGAATATAAAGCCCAATCTAACAAAAAATAAAAGATTACTCTACTCAACCCACCACACCCAGTCCATTTGGCCTGATTACAAACAAAAAAGAAAAAAAAAATTACCATCTACTCTTCTCTCTTCACTTAATTCACTGAAATTCTAGACGAAGAGCCTTTTCTGTCGTTCTCCTCCGCCACTGCAGCCAACGAGATAGAGTTTCGGCGGTTGCTAAATGCTTAAATAAGTGTTGGTAAATTAGCAGCACTTTTTTAGGTTATAGCGACACTCTTTAACTGTCACTATATACCTAGCTAGCGACCCCACATATATATAGCAACACTTTTTAAAAGTGTCGGTAATTTTAGCTAGCAGCACTTTTTTGACATGCACCTACACTTAAAAGTGTCGCTATAGATCGTTTTTGCTGGTCCCTTTAAACCAACATAAGTACTGTCTAACCAACAACATTTTGTTTTGTTCTCTGGAAGATGATGTGGCGGCTAAATTTTTTGATCGCGTTTTGCTGCGTTGCTCTCGACAACCATTACATGTTCTACTACATCTGCCCCATGCACACCTTCTTCACCCTGATGGTGTATTGCGCGCTTGGTCTCTTCAACAAGTACAACAAGTATGGCTGGGTCATTGCTGCAAAACTTGGTGCTTGCTTTTTGGTTATTGCTGTTGTCTGGGAGGTCCCTGGCGTCTTCGATTTCGTGTGGTATCCGTTTACTTTCCTCCTCGGTCAGTTCTCAAAATCTTAGATATATAACTGCACTGATAGCGAGCTTCCAAACTTGTACGGAGTGAATCTAACTGCTGAAGTTGAAACTGTAAGAATAGGCTGTAGTTCCAGCTGCAACCGTAAGTACTAAGTCTACATATCTAATCGCCTTTTAAATTCTATATTGGGAATGATCTATTATGAAAATTTACAAATGTGAGTCGTCATTGCTATACGTACGTACGTTTTTCACTGCATGCATATCCAAATATTCTTTTCTGAACCACTTAACATGCATGCACTAAATTACCTCGATCTATGCTATATAAGTGAAATTTGAACTCAATTTGAACTCATGTATGCGCTAAAGATGCGAATTAGAGTTGTTAAGTTCAACCGACCGTCCCTAGAGCAAGTGGCAAAGGGCTTGGTGGTTGGTACCCGACACCCTGGTTCGAATCCTAGTTGATTCACATTTCTAGCTAAGTTTATTTCTAAATGAAATAAACGAAACGGATAGCGTGCTACCTATCTCTCAAAAAAAAAAAGAGTTGTTAAGTTCACTTTCCAAGAATAGACACCAAAGTGAAACTTCTGAGAAAGTTCATGTGTGCTTTTTTGTAGGGTTTTTTTTTTTTCGTTGCGCTTGTTTCTCGGATTTAGTTTCCACATTTTGCAATGTAGGTTCTAAAGATCCCGACGATAGTGAACAACACGAACCCATGCATGAATGGCATTATCGATCAGGGCTCGATCGGTATATATGGATCTTGGGGATGATTTATGCCTATTATCATCCGACGGTGAGTGCTGAATATAAAATATAAAAATACCGTATTTTTGTCGCCTCGGAGGGACAAAGGGTTGTGACTTGTTTCATACCAATTAAATTAAAAATTTTGTTAAATATTAGTAGTTATATATATACAATGAATTTCCTTTTACAATATTTATGGAAAGAACTGCAATCCAAAACAATGAAAAGTTAAGGAGGTTGATTTTAAACAACCATGACAATATTGTAATTGAAACTTTGGTTACAAATGTGGTGTCTACAATTTTTCATTTGCTTATTTTTTATTTATTTAGTAATTGGATTGTTTAATTGTTGATATAGGTTGAGAGATGGATGCAGAAACTTGAAGAAACCAGAGTGTGGCTTCAACTGCTAATCAAAACATCCATAGTTGCAGTTTGTTTTGTGGTACTACTCAATCCAAGTTTTATTTCTAATTTGTGATAACATTTAAAATTTTCACTTATTTATCTTCAATTTATCTTTTAAAAATTGTACAGACGTTACTTGAACTGTAGCACACTTCGGATTTTACGTACAATTTCATCTTATATATAATGTTTTCGAAATAGGTAATACCCCGTACGTTTCCCAGGATCGAGGTCATCGATCCATCATAGAATTATTCTAACTTTTGCATAGGGGTGGCAATCCAGCTCGCTGTTCGCGAGTTCGGCTCGAAATAAGCTCGAGATCGGTTCGCTCGTTTAGTAAACGAGCCGAACACGAGCTGAATTTTTCAGCTCGTTTAATAAATGAGCCGAACACGAGCCGGGGGTCACTTGCTCGTGTTCGGATCGATAATAAATTTCGAATATATATATTTTATATTTATATAATTTATTTAATTTATATTTTTATATATAAATAAATAATTATATATAATATATATTTTTATTATTTAATTTTTAGCAAAATAAAAATATAAATACGAGCTTAATTATAAAAAGACTCATTTGTATATAAAATTTTAACTATTAGATCAAAGCCTAATGAATAAGATTTTACAAATTTATTTTTTTTAATATATTTAATCTAACTATTTTTTATTTATTGTTCGTTGGCCAGCTTGTGAGCCAGCTCGTGTTCGGCTCGATTATTAAACGAGCCGAACACGAGCCGAATTTTTCGGCTCAACACTTTAATGAGCCAGCTCGTGTTCGGGTCGTTTAATAACGAGCCGAACACGAGACGACCCCAGCTCGCTCGTGTTCGGCTCGTTTACACCCCTAATTTTGCACATATGCTTAATCTTTTTAACCTCTTGGGTCTAACTATTGCCCAAAATATTATGGTCGGGTTAAGAGGTTTACCCATATTATATCTCATATATAGGGTTTTTCTCAACTCTAAAATTGTCATATTTCTCACTCCTTTTAAGTCCTGACGTTCTCGTTAAACTCAGGCACACTCGCACGCAACAGACGATGTGAGACTCATTTCGCTAACCTTACCAGACCTTACGGAGAGACACGCACGCACTGCCCATAACTTTTGTCAGACGTCGGAGAATCACGTTGTGCCCTGCTATATGATTCTGGCTTAGCCAAGACTCATCTCATACTTTTGGCTAGTAATCATAATTAGCTACGATACCAACTATGATGCACTGCTTCCCAAGAGGTCAACCATCCTAAAACTACTCTAGTTTTAATACGCTTAACCCTCTCAACTATTATGATCGGGTTAAGAGATTTAAGCCCTATTATATCTCATAAATAGAGATATTCCTAATTATAGGGGTGTCACAAAATATATATGCAAACTTCAAATGTCTTGATTTTACTCTCTAGTCTTAGCTAATCTTACCAGCATTTCTAACTTTTTGATTCTGTTAAAGTTTTAACAAGTGCTCTAAAGTACGAAACATTTGATATATCCATTGGTGGCGACAATGCTTGTCGCCACTAAAAAGTCGCCACTAAAAACCATTTTTGTTGTAGTGATATTTAGGTAATGCAAAAATCGAAATATTTGTAGTAGTTCAGGAGCCTGTTTCAAAATATGCTACAACTCAGGTGAGCTCTTATATGTTCTTACGGTTTACTTCTTTAGGTTGGTTACCTGTGGTACGAGTATGTGTTCAAGCTCGATAGCGGTACGTACATCGCATATCACCCCTATACATCATGGATACCGATCACGTAAGCTTTAACCTTCATTATACGATAATATTGTGTTATGTATATGCATCTTTGATCAATATTAATTACATATTGATGAATTATTCATATGTGTTTATCTTTTTATTCGTCGAAAATGATCAGTGTGTACATTGTTTTGAGGAACATAACGCAGCAATTCCGAAATTATACTCTTGCACTCTTTGGGTGAGTGGCTTTATCGCAACAATTCCGAAATTTTGCTTTTTTTTTTTTTTTTTTGATTATTGTCTCTTGCAATTTGCAGGTGGCTTGGAAAGATTACGCTCGAAACTTACATATTGCAGTACCATATTTGGCTGAGGTTTTCTCGTAACCTTCATGTTATTTATAGAACTATATATATATAGTTCGTGTTTAGCTTTGAGCGGAGCTATTTGAAGAAGCAGTACTATATATATGAGTCCGGCTATGGTGCTTGTAAAAGCACCAAGCACTTGGTGCTTGTGAATTTTTTACCGTTAGATCTATGACTTTGATCATTTTCATCCGTTAGATTATACTATTCAACCAACCACCCACTTAACCCAAGGGGCCCACATCATCCTAACCACACATCTATTAATCCAAGGGCTAAAAACTTACAAGTACCAATGACTTGTACTTTTAAAAGCATAGGAGCTCAATTATATATATATATATATATATATATATATATATATATATATATATATATATATATATATATATATATATATAGAGTCGTGGTGTGCTATTAATAGCACAGCCAGCCTGGTGCTAGTGGTTTTTTAACCATAGGATGGCTTTAAGATTCGTGCTGAACTTAAAGGAGCTTTAACGGAAAAGGTGATGTTAACTGTGCGTTCTCTCTCCTCCCTTCCCACTGTAACCCCCCCTCTCTCTCTCTCTCACTCTCTCTTCTCGTGTTAACAGCACCCCATTGTAACCCCTTCTCTCTCTCTCCCACACCCTCCCTCCCTGCGTGCGCCCCCCACCACCACACCCTCCCTGCCTACTTGCACTTCCTGGCCGCCCGCGCTGCCTGCGGTCTCTCCTCTCCCTCTCTGTACGGAAAGGCCGGCACGCCGCGCGCTCGCGTCGCCCCTCCCTCTCCAACGAAATAGCTTTTTTTTTTTCGAAACAGCATTTTTTTTTATTTATTTGTCTTTATATATATCTGAAAATCGGAAAAAAATTTAGATTTGTTGAATCTTGATCTTTAAACGAGATCTTTCGTAGGAATTTTTTTTTAAAAAAAAATGTCAGATGTTGTTTATAGAACTTCAATGAAATATTGTTTATAGAATTTCAAAATCTGAAATCCGAAAATTTTAAAAATCTTTAAAAAAAATTTGAAAAATTTGAGTGATATTATTTCTTTTGAAAAAAATTTGAGACTTATTATTTCCAAGAGTTATTATTTTTTAAAAAAATCTTTAAAAAATTTGAAAAAAAAATTTGAAATCTGATATTGTTTTAGTTATTTCACAAATTTACTTTTCTTGTACAAAATGTTTATGTAAATAAAAAAAATTAGATGTTGTTATAAACTTTGATTTGTCCCTAATGAAAAAAAAATGGTGGTGGGGAGCGCAGGCAGGGAGGGAGGAGGGTGTGGGAGAGAGAGAGAGGGTTACAATGGGGTGCTGTTAACGAGAAGAGAGAGAGAGAGAGAAAGAGAGAGAGAGAGAGAGAGCGGGGTTACAGGGGGGAGGGAGGAGATATAACGCACAGTTAACAGCACCTTTTCCGTTAAAGTTTATTTAAGTCCAGCACGAATCTTAAAGTCATTCTATGGTTAAAAACCACTAGCACTGTGCCATGTGCTATTAATAGCACACCACTATATATATATATATATATATATATATATATATATATATATATATATATATATATATATATATATATATATATATATAGTTAATAGAATACTCCTAAAAATATCAAGTATGTGATCTTTGTGAGTTTTTAACCATTGGATGGAGAGATGTAGGGTTGAGATGATGGTGGTAGGTGGAATAGTGTTTGATCCAAGGGATTTTAGTAATTAATGAGTGGATCCAAGGGTTAAAAACTTGGAAGCACCCAGAGGTTGGTGCTTCCAAAAGTATTCTAACTCCACTCTCTCTCTCTCTCTCTCTCTCTCTCTCTTTCTCTCTATATATATATATATATATATATATATATATATATATATATATATATATATATATATATATATAATTGAGCTAGAATACTTTTAGAAGTATTAGCCCCATGGTCTTTATTAGGTTTTTAGTCATTGGATCTACTCTTTGATTATTAATAGTCCTTGGATTAAACACTATTTTACCTACCACCACCTACCATCATCATCTCAACCTCACATCTCTCCATCAAATAGCTAAAAACTCAATAGCACCTCCTCGGTGCTATTGATAAGTATTCTAGCTCAACTCTCTCTCTCTCTCTCTCTCTCTCTCTCTCTCTCTCTCTCTCTCTCTCTCTCTATATATATATATATATATATATATATATATAGAACGCTCTTATCTTATTAATAGCACCAAGTCATTAGTCTACCAAGTTTCTTGCGTCCGATCACATCTAAATGGAGAAAATTCATAACCCTTGGATCTAAATGGAGAAAATTCATAACTTTCTTGCAGTCCGATCGACATGCATAAAAAAAAAAGAATTCTGATTAGTAATATAAGAGGCCTTCCTGATTAGGAACATTAAGAGGCTAGCTTCACACTCTAATAATAATAATAATAATAAATTTAATTTAAGTATTTTTGATGGTTTAGAGTCAACGAGTTATTATTGCTAACACATGGGGTCATTATACTAAGTACATGATATATGTAATTTTTTTTTTAATTTTAGAAATGAAGTACAATATATAATAGAAAACTTTTCTGTCAAAATTCGATTTTTCGCTTTCTTACTCCGTCATTTAAAAACCTACACTTTGTCTCCTTGTAAAATAAAAAACGTTCACAGGAGGTACGGTGTGAACTGTGATGACAAAATGACCATTTTGTCCCTCACCATATTCACAGGAGAGAAGACTGAGGGTATTTTTGGCATAAAAAATATATAGTAATATTTTATAAGCGGAATCCTACCGGATTACTAACGGCAAGAGGTGAAGTGGATATTTTTTATTTTATAAGAGGGCAAAGTGTAGATTTTTAAATGGCAGGGAAGAAAGTGAAAAATCGAATTTTGACGGCAAAATTTTTACAATTTATTTACAATTTTTTTTTTTTTTTATTGTCACTTGTGTGCTTGCAGAACAGGAGGGCCAGATAAAAGACCTCGAAAAAGCCTCTGTCTCATCCCCAACTATCCATTGCTCAATTTTTGGCTCACCACTGCCATATATGTCACAGTATGTATCATATATATATATATATATATATACTAGTGTAGTGACGATGCGGTGGATAAATATATTATAATCTTTTAAAATTTAAATTTTAAATTTTAGATTTTTATATTTCTATAAATTATTTTGTAGAGAGTAAAACACATTTATTTTAAAAGTTTTAGTAATTTTAAAGTATATTGAAAAGTACGAAAATTTTTTTTTAACATTTTATTTTTTTACACTGAAACATCACGATAGGTATCAAATCACATCTATTTCTGACAACTTTATATAGATACCTTATTATATAGGTAATGACGTGTAGATTTAATCAGAAAAAATAGAAAATATATTTAGCAAGTAAATTTCAATACATCCATTAGATTGTGCTAAGTGTGACGTTAGGCTGCATAATAATTAATTATTTCAAAAATTCTAAACCCTAATATAAACAAATTTATCAAAATTTTCATAAAATTGAGTCTTACCAAACAAAAGGGTATATATGGTTAGTTAGTCCTTGTACTTTCCTGATATTGGGACTGAGTCTCTAGATTCTTATGAATTTCTCATTTATTGCGAATTCGGCCCTTGGACTAAAAGAGAAATAAGAAAAAAACAAGGGGTAAATTGCACTGTTGCCCCCTGAACTTTTGGCGGAGTTTTATTTTATCCCCCAAACTCTTAAAACGGTCATTTACCCCCCTATACTTTAATATTGCATCTTGTTGCCCCTTCCGTCAGTTAAAGTTAACGGAGCTGAACGGTAGTTGACTGAAGGGTTAGGTTTTGGCGGTTTTTGGAATGCAAAAACTATGAGAAGAAGAGTTGGAGGGCATAGAAATGGAGAAAAAAGAATTTTTAAGGAATAAAAGTGAGTTGGTTGGAACAAGGGACAGTTTAGGCGGTAGATTTTCCGCCAAAACCTAACCCTTTCGTTAACTCCCGTTCAGCTCCGTTAACTTTAACTGACGGAAGGAGCAACAAGATGCAATATTAAAGTATAAGGGGGTAAATGACCGTTTTAAGAGTTTGGGGGGTAAAGTGAAACTCCGCCAAAAGTTCAGAGGGCAACAGTGCAATTTACCCAAAAAACAAGTATCATGATATTTTATGACTAAAGAGAAAAATCACAATGTATAAAGGAGTTTTCTGCAATTTAGCCAAGTTCCTGAGAACAATGGGTTTCATCTTGCAGGTTGCACATAGAGTGTTTGGATTGACAAACAGACTCAAGATGGCTTTCGTGCCGAGCGGCAACGACAAGCGCGTGCTCTGCCGCATCGTCGTAGCAGCGATCGCCGCCGTCCTACTCTACTGCTTTTCTCTGGTGGTGTTGAACCTCGCAAATATGCCGGCGTGAATGTTCTCGAATCGTTTTACTAAATAGAACGAGCTTTGCCGAGCTACTATTGATAGTAAACAGTTCAGTATACTATCGATCGATTTATTTTCAATGACAGAACTTTCCAATCGACAATCGGTACCGTTAAATATAATGATCGATTTAAACTATTTAAACGGTCTAGAATTCAAACTTCATATTTCTTTGGCATCGCTGAACGGACTACAAAATTTATAATTTTAACAGCCGGACTTCATATTTCTTTGGCATCGCTGAACGGACTACAAAATTTATAATTTTAACAGCCGGTACGGTGCTTTTGCTTGTTTAACGGGCCCCCTCAACTATAGGCTACTTAGACATATATCCCTCATCTATTTTTGAAAGATAATAAATATTTTGAATTTTTGATTAATACATAGGAAATTTTTCCACCAATATAATTAAATTATGTATGGTCGAGAATTTTTTTTCCTTAAATATATAAATTATTAATGAGAATTTTATTAATTTTTACGCGCATGAAAAATATACTAATAGTTTAGTAAAATTAACTATTTATAAACAATAATTATATATTATTAATAAGAG
This sequence comes from Aechmea fasciata, assembly GCA_025177825.1. Lineage (NCBI taxonomy): Eukaryota > Viridiplantae > Streptophyta > Magnoliopsida > Poales > Bromeliaceae > Aechmea > Aechmea fasciata. Next base: position 7,407,277 of record CM045931.1, read on the forward strand.
TCCGGCTGCTATGCTATCAATAGCACGAAGCATTCGGTGCTACCAAGTTTTCCACCGTTAGATCCACCCCTTTGATGATTTTTATTCGTTAGATCATACTATTCAACCAACCACCCACTTAACCCTAGGGGGCCCACATCATCCTAACCACACATCTCTCAATCCAACGGTGGAAAACTTGGTAGCACCAATGACATGGTGCTATTAATAGCATAGCAGCCAAGTTCTATATAGAGTCCGGCTGCTATGCTATCATATATATATATATAGGCTAGGGCTACTATCATATTAATAGGATAGAAGCACTTGTCCTATCAAGTTTTTAACCCTTGGATGAGAAATTATAGGGTTAGGATGATATTAATCGGTTAGAGTTGAATGATCCCCCTATCGTTGAGTAGTCCCCACTGAGTTATAATATTTAATCCAATGGTTAGAAATGATGAAAAGAATTGATCCAAAGTCTAAAAAACTGATAGGACAAGTGCTCCTATCCTATTAAAAGGATAGTAGTCGGACTCTCTCTCTCTCTCTCTCTCTCTCTCTCTATATATATAGTGGAGAGAGAAAGGAAACAACGTTCCAACATTCTTCTTAATTCATGTCTTTATGTGGCATTAAAAAGAAATAAATGTAATTTAATTTATTCAATTAATTAACATAATAAAAGACAATAAATGAGAATAATTATAAAATTAAATAATATTTAGAGATTTTGAATTTTTCACCAATAAAAAAAAAAGAGGCACTATTTGAGGCTTAAGTCATATAATTTAAAATTATTTGAGACTAAATTTCGACTAAAATTGCAAGTTTTTAAAAAGTATAATTTTTATTTTCGTAGTACAACTTACTTTCAAATAGTTTTAAAGAGTATAACTTAACTTCTAACAGCTAAGAATATGCACTTAGTTTTAAAGTGTGCAACTTCTTTTTTTTCTTTTTTCTTTTTTTTTTCTTTTCTACTTTTTAGCCTTTTCTGTAGCGGTCACGTAACATAATCGCCTTCTGAGCTCGAGATCGGCTCGCTCATTTAGTAAACGAGCCGAACACGAGCTGAATTTTTCAGCTCGTTTAATAAACGAGCCGAACACGAGCTAGGGTTAGCTCGCTCGTGTTCGGCTCGATAACAGCTCGAATACATATATTTTATATTTATATAATTTATATTTTTATATATGAATAAATAATTATATATAATATATATTTTTATTATTTAATTTTTAGCAAAATAAAAATATAAATACGAGCTTAATTATTAAAAGACTCATTTGTATATAAAGTTTTAACTATTAGATCAAAATCTAATTGATAAGATTTTATAAATTTATTTTTTTACTATATTTAATCTATTTTTTATTTATTTGTTTATTTATTACTTATGGCCTACTCTCGTTTATTAAACGAGCTTCTAACACGAAGCCTAATTTTTCTGCTCGATACTTTAACGAGCTGTACCAAAGGTTTCGCTCTACCGAACACTGCCGACTCCTACCGGGCTGTACTGCCTGCTTACAACCGTTAGTGTCGACATAGCGGTAGGGGTGTAATGTGGACCGTGCCGGGCGTGAATGGGCTAGTGGCACGACCCATATTACTCGGGCCGAAAACTGATTAGGGGCCCAACTATATGTCCTTTGAAAATGGCCCTCTCTATCTTCTTCCTTTTTATTTTTTGGATTTAGACTCCTTAACTATTGATTTTTCAGAATTAAATGATTTTAATAAAAAAATAGAAATATTATTAAATTTATTGCTGATTTTATAAAATTTAATGTCTTTAATTATTTTTTGGTAAATAAAGCTAGATAGGTTAACAATCAATATCAATAATTAATAAAATTCCCCACTGCATAGGTATCAAAAGATTCAAAACTCAATAAAAAGAAATAAGAAATTAGTTTTAACTATATATAAATTTAAATATGATCATATTTTGATTTGATATATTGAATCAAATTGCTATAAATTAAATTCTACGAGGAGTCTCAATTACAGCGGTTGAAACTATACCAAATTAACTGCAATTCCAATTACAGCAGTCGAAAAATAATTTTAACAGAAGGTAAACTTACCTCTTACCTAATAATTTTTTAAAATAAATATTTTTCTACGTTTGGAATCATCTCACAATCATATTCACACCATATTTTTTTTCGGATGCGGATATGTGCCAGATGGTAAATTTTCGTTACCATATCCACTAAAAATAAAATTGTACTCAGATACAAATCAAATTTGTATTCTAATATTACTCAGATAATAATATATATTAATTAATATGCGTATATAAATATGAACAAAAATTAGAGTAAATAAGATGCATAATACAATTAATTAAAAATTCACACTCATGTTCAAACTTCGTATTAAAAATTAGAAGAATTTATATCTATTCAAATTTTGATAGAACATATTTTAAACTATCTAGGTCAAGATTAGCATCTTTGATCTTGAATTCAAGAGTTCTATCCTCAAATTCTAAAGATTATTCAATTTTCACTGTTCATTTCGGCATGATTTATTTACTAAGTAAACGATGTTGAAAGAAATTAAAATTTTATTCATAAAAATTTTATTTACCTTAGATCATATTTAACAGTGTGGAGCATTGATTTGAACATCCTAAGATCGAAAATGAGACTACAGTGCCGGAGTTCCAATACTATAGATAGTATAGCAGTCTCATTCTATAAATATATAATAAATGCTGAATTTTGATATCCATATCAACATTCTATCGAAAGGTTCATTACTATTAGTACAGTTTACCAATCTGTGCTGATAGAAGAGTATGTTGAAAGCGATGAAAGATTCACCGTTTTTTTGAGACTACATAAGCGGTAAATCATGCATTCATGTTTCAAGAAATACGGTGAATGATTCATCGCGTTTCTTCGTTTCCTCGTCATGCTGGCACCCAACTATATAACTAAATAGAATCTATATATTTAAAAAAAAAATATTTTCACTCTGTTTGGGCTTATACCCCATCTTGTACCCAAACAAAAAATAACCTAGGTGGGAACTTCTCAACGGACTTATTCTTTTAGCCCCCGTTTGGTTCGGGGTTAAGAAAAAACTAGTTATTTCAGGAATAGTGTTAAGTTTGGGGTTAAGGTGGGGTTAAAGTATTTTTGTGTTTGGTTGGGAGTTGGAGTTAGTCGAGGATAGTGAAAAATAGTGTTTGGTTGAAGTATGTGGGATAAGAAGGATAGTGGGTTATTATGAATAGAAAAATAGTGTTTGGTGGGGTTAGCTAGGGTTAGCTGAGCCGGGATAACTTTTTGAGGTGGGATTTGCTAACCCCACATCTTTTTGGTGGTGTTTGGGGATAAAATGGAAGTTAAGGGGTTATTCCACTCCTTAACCCCTAACCAAACGGGGGCTTAGACTACGTAAGTATGAAACACTAGCTATTTGGGGGGCCAACATGTATCTATATTATATGAATTCCTAATATTTGTTGTCACGTGGCAAATTTTTCTTCACCCTTATTAGTATGTAACTTTTTTTTCTTTCCATCACTAAATTTTCAATATGCATTTTAACAGTTCCATTAACTAAACTTTCAATTAGTGCATTTAAATGGTCCCACTATATTTCTTTCACTATATTTTCAATTAGTATATTTAAATGGTCATACTAATATCTACGATTTTAACCTCTCCATCTCCAATTATTCATCATAGTCCTTTTTTATCTTTCCACTGAACTTTCAATTATTTATCTCCGATTTGTTGATCAATTTTCCATCCCTCATCTTTTGCTATACACCATCGCCTCATTCCCTCGCTCCCTCTCTCTCTCTCTCACTAATGCGCGCCCAATTCCTTCTTTCGCGGTTGTCGTAGAGATCGTCGTCGCTGTCACTATCACCATCGCCGGCTAGGTTTATATCGGCCACCTACAATGAGATATTCTCGGTCGATGTATCACGTGAGATCAACAAAAGAATATTTAATATTTTATTATTATTAATTGTTATTACGATTGATATATATTCGTTGCAGAGCGCGGGCCTCTTCTCTTCGCCGCTAGTGAGGCATGAAACACGATTTCCCTAGGAGCCAAAAACACATTCGTTATATAGATTCCAAAGCCTTCGAAGTGTGGCTATAAATGAAACAGTACACACTCCTTTCGTACGCATATGCATCAATCAGTGTGTGTACGGGCGAAGCCTTAACCAGATGAATTTGTGTGCTCTTTCGTGTCTGATGGAGTTGTTTGTGGTCCTTGGTTAGGGTTGGAAACGGAATGGATCTGGGGGTGGGAGTTCCGTCCCGTCTTCCGTCCCGACTAGTAAAATTTCGTCCCGCCTCCTGCCCTAGGGCTTAATTTCGTGTCGGAGAGATCTATTTTTTAGACACTATAGCATCCGTTTGGTTCGGGGTTAAGGACTGGAATAATCATTTAACTCCGAAGTTATTTCCAAACACTCAATTTTGGGGTAGGGTTAGCTAACCTCATTTCACCCTACTACTCCAACCAATCAAAATATTATTTTACCCACTTCTTCTTATCCATCCACTTCAATCAAATACTGTTTTATCTATATCTGGACTAAACCTAATTCTCAAGCAAACACAAAATTACTCTAATTCTACTTTAACACTAAACTTAACCATATTCCTGAAATAACAAGTTTTTACTTAACCCAGAACCAAACGGTGGGATGTGAAGCACAATTTGAGCCGAACGGGTTTGGAGCGTGAAACACGGCTCGGTGGCGGGATTTGGGGCGTGAGGCACGAATCAGTTACAGGCCAAACACTTCACTACAACAAAAACGGTATACAGCGATATTTTTAAATGTCGATACAAATTTAAAAATGTCGCTATAACATGTTTTTACCCACTATCCTTTTTGGCATAAATGAAAAACTTATACAAAAATATTCTAAATATGTGTTTCTATAATCTAATTTTGTTGTAGTGCTTGTGTCGAATAGATTTGGAATATAAAACACCATTCGATCGACACATTTCTATGCAACTATAAATTAAAGAAATCGAGATCACAGTAGAGAGTATAAATTTATTTTAAACAAATAAAGTTCCAAGTAAAAATTATTTTGTAAAAATTCAAAAAGTACTCGCGCAATAAATTAACCCTTTATATATGCTCTTTATTCAAGCAATACCATCTCATCACCATTAATTGGAAACACAAGACCAAAATATTCTTTTTGCTTTTAAAATCATAATATTTATTCTCTTTTTATTATCAATTAATTTTATTATTATTTTTTTAAATCAGTGACAAAGTTAAAATTAAAAAGTACTAAAATAAATAAATCTAGATGGGTATTTGAAATTTTCTGTATATAATTTATAGAAATATTAAAGAAAAAGCTATTGAAAAGATAAAAACGAAACCACATGAGGGCAAATTGATATACTTTAAACTATAGGCTACTAAAATGAAAAAATGCCAAATCACAGGGGGGGCTTTTTGAAGTTTTTTCTATATCTTATTGAGAAGTGAGAAATGAGCCCTCTTCTACCGTAAATCTGTAATAGTATATATAAACTAAAATTTGTAATTTTGAATAAACAAACTTTTAAATTTTCACAAAGTCTAAAAAAATAAATTTTTAGAAAAAATATTTTCTTTCTAGGAACTAGATGTATATATATATAAAAAAATTTTCAAAGAAAATTATTTTTTGAAATATTTTCCAACATGCTCGCTAGCTCGACCTCCAACACCTCAACCCGTCTCGACCGACTCGTACGAACGATCCTGCAAGCAAGTGAGAAATCCACCTGAGCTCGAGCCGCGACCTCCACAACGTATAACATACGGTGCCCACCAGCTAGAGAGAGAGAGGAAAAGAAGAGAATTCCCTTCTCTAAAGCTCTCTTTGTAAACATATAAAGGCTGGGTTATATAGGAATGAACGATACTTCAAAGGATCAAACTGTCCCTCACCAACTCAAAATTACAGCTGGAGTGTCGGTACTCAACTTGGATACCGGTACTCGGCCTCTCACACTGCTGTCACGCGCACTAGGTAGGTACCGGTACTAGCCCGATGCGATGCGGTGCGAGCTCGATACACGTGCGCGACAAAGTTGTCCCGCACAGACGCGCAAATCAGAGAGCATCTAGTTTCGCAATCTACTGGGGTACCAGTATTCCGATCTCCGATACCAGTACTCAATACTAAAATCCTGCATTTTGTAGATTTCAATGTTAGAATTTCACACTCGTATCGCACTGAGTTCGTTTTGCGTCTAATACGCGCTAAAACAACTCCGACTTGTTCCGACACTCTCCAGATGTGTCGACAAGCCTCAGATACTGACATCACAAAAGACGCTAAGTACAAGGGACACTACATATCTAGAATCCAAATTTCATATTTTTTTGGCATCACTAACAGAACGATCGAAGGACCACAAAATTTATAATTTTAATGGTCGGCACGGTGTGTTTGCTCATTTAACGATATAGGAGAGTCCAAATTAGCTGGTTTTTTTGTTAGAAGATTTTTTAAATGATTTAAAATAAGATTTAGATTCTAAATCTAAAATACAAAAAATTATCATTACTTTTTTAAGGACATCCTTTCATTCTATATTTACTTGATGAGCAAGAGAATAATATTGAAAAAATATAAAATTTAATTTTCAGATAATTTAAAGTGGCCTAGATCATATTTAATGGTGCCGATTGCTCATTTGAAAATTTTATTATCGAAAATAAATCGGTAGTAAATCGATCTATTTACTGTGGAGAATATTCTAGCTAGTAAAGCTCAAATTAATAGAGCATAGTGTTTCATGTTGAAAATGAATGGAGAACCCCATCAACTATAGGCTACTTGGACATATATCCCTCATCTATTTTTGAAAGATAATAAATATTTTGATTTTTTGATTAATACATAGGAAAATTTTCCACCAATATAATTAAATTATGTATGATCGAGAATTTTTTTCCTTAAATTAATATATAAATTATTAATGAGAATTTTATTAACTTTTAAGCGCATGAAAAATATAGTAATAGTTTAGTAAAATTACCTATTTATAAACAGTAATTATATATTATTAATAATATGTTTTATTACCGGTGTCTATGTCGTATTTGTATCTTAATTTTTTAGAAGCTGTGGAGCTAGAGAGTTAGAATTGTGTCTTATCTTGTGTCCCGTGTCAGTATCCGTGACGCCTAAATCTCCATATATTTTTATTAAACTTTTGTTTCGGGGATTAATCCAAACTTATATTTAGTTTGATTTTGGTATAGATTACTCTTGATTACTATTATTATATGAACAATGCTTCAATACACCATAAGTATTAAAATTAAACTTTTAATTAGTAGAGGGTATAAACCGTCGCAGAGTGGCAAGGGCTTGGTGGTTGGTACCGTGACAGGTTCGAATCTAGTTGATTCACATTTATAGCTAAGTTTATTTCTAAATGAAATAAACGAAGTGGGTAACGTGCTACCTATTTTCTCAAAAAAAAAAATTAGTAGAGGGTATAGTTGGATTTTACATAAAGTAACCTATTAAATAGGTTACCAATTTGAATTTGTTAATATGACAATTTGGAAAAAAATTAGTAGTGTATACTAAATTTGTCAGCATCTTTTATTTAGTTTTGTTACTTATCAAACTTGATAAGACCCAATTTGTTAAGTATCAAACTCAAAAAAATATTGAATTTAAATTTAAAGTTTTGAAGTTGGTATCGTAATATAAAATTTTAATTTCAAAATTTATATTAAACTTTTAAATTTTGAATCTATATTGTACCTTTAATCTGAAAACCAAATTTTAATTTTTGATTTAAATTAAAATTTTGAATTTGAACTGAAAGTTTTATTTTAAATTTGTGTCTTATATTTAAAAATTGAATTTGCTTTATAATTAAGTTTGTTATGTTGCTTTACATTTAAATTTATAATTTAGTTATAATTTGAATTCCAACTATTGTTGTAGGTATTTGAGAAGGTTATAGTATTTTTTTACTTGGATAAAATTGATTTTGTAGGCTAAAATATTTTTCTATGACCAAAATACTTTTTAAATAGGTATCTGGTGAATGGTACCTATGCCTAAATAGTAAGTAGCCTCTAGAATCTTATTACATCTCAACCATCCATGCAAAAAAATAAATGGTTAAGATTTACATAAGATTTAGATGGTGTATTGAAGTATTTCTCTTATTATATAATATAATATAGAGAAAAAGAAATGGGCTAGAATACTATCGGTAGCAAACAGATCGACTCAATTGCTATTGATTTTTTTCGACAATGGAGCCTTCAAATCGACAATCAGTACGATTGAACATAATCTATAACACATCAAATATCTAGAATTCAAATTTCAAATCTATACTTTCGGTCTCGATTACAAGAATCCTATCATCACTTTTTGAAAAATATTTATTTTTAGCTGTTTATTTTTATATCCACTTGATCCATAAGATCTTGAACAATATTAAAAAAAATATAAAATTTGATTTCTAGATATTTTCACTGGCCTAAATCATGTTCAACGTGATCGTCAATTTGAATGCTTCATCATTGAAAATAGATTGGTAGCAATGGATCGAATTAATCCGTTTGCTACCAATAGTATTCTACCTCAATTCTCTCTCTCTATAAATATAAATTAAACACTTTTTATTTTACTTGTCAAATATCTAACTTCTTATTTAGTTACTAAGCTCTAAAATCTATATCTTGGATACTCTTTTGTTACAAACAAGGCCAAAATCTATAGCTTGGATACTTTTTTTTTTTTTTTTTTTTTTTTTTTTGAAGATGTATACAAGCCGATCGACATGCGCATTAATTTTCTCGCACTAGTTATGATTCACAATTGAAAAGTCACAATTCAGTGTTGAGGATACCGACCAATTGCACTACTCAACACTTAGCCACAGGGACGAAGCTATGCGGAGGCCCAAGGTCGCCATGGCCCCCCCTAACTTTTCAATATTTACTTAATGGTCCTTCAAAAAAAAATTTTGGTGGACGATGGATAGCTTTGGCCCCCCATCTTTTCAATATTTACTTAATAATAGGGGCAATTGCTTATATACTCCTAAAAAGTTTCCGATTTTTCGATTTACCCCTCTTAGAAGGCTAATATTGAAAATACCCCTCCTACGTTCCAACCTATTTCTAATATACCCTTAGAGTTAAAATCAT